>JAVQJD010018783.1:0-10632 GCA_036023655.1 Nannoperca australis
ATCTCTCCTCTCATCTCTGCTGGTTTATCACCTCTGTCAGAAAACAGGTATCTGCTATATATGTCACTTTATACACTCAGATTGTCTTTCTTTATTTTATTGTATTACTTTGGTTACCAGAATATCTTCTGTTTCTGTTCCTTTATTGAGCTGAATTTGTTATTCAGTGCATCTTTATAAGGTATTATGGGATAATAACATGTATGCTTTGCTCTGCACGATCACAACTCAATATATCTATATCTAACTATATAAATCTATATATATATATAAAAAAATCAATGACCTGTTCCTACTTGTAGCACCAGTGCTATTAAGAAATGTTATCTATCATAAAGGACTTGAGTTAAGGTGCTTTTAGAACTTTTAGATTCGCAAGCAAAACTTTTAGATTCGCAAGCAAACCATTTTTTGACTGCTTTAAAAAGAAACAACATTCTCTCCATAAACATGCAGATATTTAACTTACAGATCGTCATTTCTGAGACACTGGAACTGATTATATA
The DNA here is from genome assembly GCA_036023655.1 of Nannoperca australis. Lineage (NCBI taxonomy): Eukaryota > Metazoa > Chordata > Actinopteri > Centrarchiformes > Percichthyidae > Nannoperca > Nannoperca australis. The sequence goes on from JAVQJD010018783.1 coordinate 507, forward strand.
TGAAACGTATTGATGTCAATAAAGTTTATGTTATTTGACTAATCAACCAATGATTTCAGCTCTAGACGTCTTGTTTTGTGACAGAAATCCATGTTGAAGTGGAAAACCTCTCCTAGCTGTTGTCTTTAGGGTGAAACCGTGGCGAGCCTCCTCTCAGCCGTGCAAATCACTTTAGAAAGTGTGCTGTAAGTGGCTGGCGCATCGCGGACATGCTTAAGCTGCAGCGAGTGACCCTGAGATATGACAGATGTGTGTGTGTCTCTCTGTGTGTGTGTGTGTGTGTGTGTGTGTGCTAAATGTGTCAGGGAGTGTGTGTGCGTGCATCTGTGTTTCTGTGCAGCCGTTTGGGGCGCCTTGAACATGTTTTTGCATCCCTATGTTGTGCGATGGTGATGGTGATGATGACGATGACGATGACGACGGGTGAGTGGGCGTTGATAAGTGTCTGGAGACAATCTCTGTTCTCCTCCGTCTGTGTGTGCAGTGTGAACAAACTCCAAAGAAAACACTCTTCTGTTTTCTTGACTTTTCTCTGCTTTCCAGACACACACACACACACACACACACACACACACACTGTTCGAGAGAGTTAAGCAAGAAGTGACACAGGGAAGAAGAGTGGGTGTTGCGGGGATTTTTCGATTGAGCACCACCTCTTTTCTCTCTCTCTCCCTCCCTCCCTCCCCCTCTCTCTCTGCTGTAGGTGCACTCGTCACACTCGGGGTGTCAGAGGGTGTAGCTGTAGTTTAGCGGCAGAGTTTGAGATTCCCCCAAAGCATTCCTTCCCCAAATTATAAACTTAATGACGACGGGGGAAGAAATCCATAGATACACAAGCATTCACACTTTCCCCTGACCGGCCACTCATTTCTCACACACACACACACACACACACGGACACACACCTGGGAGTTTGACGTACCAGATCGTTCCTGCGTCTCCGTGCCTCTGGTACAGTAATATCTGAGGTGGTGAAGAACGGGCTCTGTGATCTGAGCTTGCCGTGTTTGCACGTGTGTGGCCGGAGCAGGCCGGCTGCACCACAGCTAAACGTTTACAATAATAGTCTCCAAGTGATGCCAGTTGTAATAAAAGTCAAGCGTCTTGCCCGGTGCAGTGAAACCAATCTGTCGTGCTGATCTTATTATAGTCCAATTAAAGTGTCGCGCCTCAGGCAACGAGGCTGTAAACCGTGGAGTTAAAACACACCGCCGCTCGCCAGAACCTCCACCGCCGCCATTCACAGGTGTGATACCGTCACGGACACTGTGGAGGTAGTGCACATACTCTGGTTGGTGCCACAAAGGTGTAGAGGTTCAATACCCAACCCTCTTCCTGTGTGGTACAAAGATATAATAAAACTCTCACAGTGTGAATATCTTGACCAAAATGGTCTACATTCTTATAATGTTATTTACTGGACAAAAGTCTTGAGACTTTAAACTTATTAAAACACATAGAACATAGCCCACTTAAAAAAAACTCCAGTCACAACATTATATTTAATTAAAATCACAACATTTGCAACAGTTTTCAGAGCAGTAACTTCAACTTTTTTCTGTTACTCATGAAGAAGAATTCAGCTTTCTTTCCATTTCTGCCTTTGGAAATGTGCAATAACCACATTATCACCTCTAGATTTACATCTAAGAAATATTTTCATTATCAGTTGATCTGTTGTTAATTTATTCCAATTAATACATTTTTTTAAATAAAAGTTTTACAATTAAAAATGTAAGACTCAAGTACAGGGCTGGTCAGAAGAAAAGGAACACCGTCTGTACAGCCTTTATACTGTACTTATACTACAGTCAATCAATACTTCTGACACTTTAAGCAAAAATTAAACAATAAAAGCTTCTTAAAGTAATTTGTATTTTCAGTTTACTACCTCTTGTGTTTTCCGCCCTTGAATGTAGCTTTTGTCAAGAATTGAATTTATTTCTTGTCTTTCCAATAACATAAATAATATGATGCAACTATGAAGTAGCTAACATGCAGTGATTTTTACAGCCGATATATATCCACATATTTGTGCGGCACAATGCGCCTCCACAGCTGGTGATGCCTGCAGAACAGTTTCAGGGTCCTTTGTTGCTCTGGTTTGTGTCCTAACTTGCATCGTTTTGGCAGCCGAGGCGTCGGGAGGACGTCTCCGAGCCAGACGTTTGTCTCTCAGCTCTAAGTGACGTGCGTTCACTCGCTTAGGTTTAAGAGACACGAAGACATTTCTGTAGTGTCAGTCAGCACCTCACTGCTGCAGGGAGGGACGCAGCAAGACGCAAACATACGTGCACACACACTGTTACAAAGAGTTAACCGTGGGGGTAACTGTAGTGCTGCAGGCCTGTTTTATGGTCAGAGTTGGTTCTTTTCTCATTTATTGACTTTGACTTGTGGGTTGAGTAAGAAAATATGGCCCATCATAACCACATGTGAAGTCTCAACGCTACTGTTCCTTATTTCTGCAGATTTATGGATCACGCTCTGCATGTTACTGTACTTGTTGTAATTGAAAGAGTGCTCTGTGTTAAAGCCTGCTTGTTCTCAGATGAATTAGGATGACACTGATTCTGTCGTTATGCTGCGCTTAGACGCGTTGAGAACTCGCCTTGATGAAACAAGGAGGTCTGTGTGACTCTTTAAAATACAGACGACGTGCAGATACATCAGCTGACTGCTCACACTTAGCACAGTGCTAATATACACAGCAATGCAATTGGTGGGAAGTTGTGGGGAATATTTTAAAAGGCTTAACGGAGGCTGGGGTTTCTGGGAGGGATTTTATTTCATGTGCAGGCCCACAAAATAAGTAAAATAGCATTAAGAATAGACAAATATTTAAAACCAAATGAAATACATATTGGGAGCTCTTCTACCACAGAGTAGATTCATGCATCTAAAGCATGTTGTTGAAATCAGTGTTTCCTGATTACAGCATGTTTCTGCTGTTTATAGCTTTTTTTAAATGTATGTACGTTGAACGTCAGTAAAAAGAACTTTGCAAGATGTACTTTCAGTTATTTTACTACATAATAATCCACAATAACATTGTTAACGTGAGATCTATATTGAGTGAGCTCCAGCTTTTGAATTGATCATGGTAATTAAAATAATAATTATGCATTTGAACCACGTTTGTCAGTCCTCTTTAGTGAGAGCGTGTGAATGTAGCGCTGGCTCGAGGGGCTTTCATGAATGTTGGAACGCACCGCAAAAAGCCCCTAATTCAGTGGAATTGAAGACATAAAAAAATAAAAACCTGACAAAACAATGGGAGCAGAAAAAAGAACACATTCACACACACACACAAAACCAAAAATGTTAAACTGAGCAGCACTTGGAGAGAAGAAAATACAGGCGTTTCTCTTTCTGAGAATAATGGAAGTCTGGGCTCCAGCAGTGGAACCAATGAACTGCATTTCTTTCTTTTTTTTTTTGTGAATCAACAGTTTTGGAAACTTGTTCATGTCAAGAAGTCCTCATCTGGCTGGTTGTGCTTGAAGCCTTTGTTTAGATCCTGGAGTAAATCCAATCTTGCTTCAGGAAGTCCGATCAGTTAGTTCAAGACTAAGCTGAAGCCGGGATATTTTAAACCATGTTTGACTTGGTCACTGAGGCTCCACTTTACTCACGGTCTGGACTTGTGGATTGCGGATTTGTGTCAGAGAAACTGGTCCTTTATCTCTGTATTTCTCATCACTCCCACTGTTGTAATTGCTGTATAATATATGCAATGCATCGTGCAACACTGTACACCTGCGTGAAACCTCCTTCATAAGGTGTAATTGTTTCATCTGCCAAGACATTTAAAGAATCCAGATGGTTGTCATACCTCAGACGGTAACCCCATGGGAAAGGACACGAACGAAGGAGCTGATGGCATCAGCAACGCTACGTGTTGTTTGAACACGACAGGAATTCTGCAAATGAATCCATCGACCTGTATTCTAACTATTGTAGACATTTTTCCAAACAGACAAACGCTATAAAAACCATCAACTTCAATGAGCCAGTGATTAGCTTGAGAGGAGCGGCTGCCAGGGCTTCCTTGGCAGAGCACCAGGAGTGTCATCGTGGTATGTTGTTGTTTGCTTACAAGTGTAACCGCACTGGGAGATTGTCACACAAAAAGCAGCTCTCATTTTTCCACTCAAGTGTCTGTTGACACTTGCTGTCGGATCGAGAGGTGATCCGTGACGGCTACGTGATGGGCAGGTCTATGCAGAATTCCTCAAGTGGCAGTTACGGTTGCATTGGGCTTTCCACTATCTTGGTTTAGAAATCTAATTAATCTAATTGTATTGATTGAGTTGCTGTCATCATTGTTCCTTTAGTTTTATATTTTGACCAAGATATTTAAGTCTCCTTAGTGATTCCCGCTTAGTCTCAGGAGTTGTGTGAGAATTTCGTTCTGCTGCTTCTTGGTTGGTTCCCGGGATCCAGTGACAAAAACCCTTTGACAGCTAATAAAAACATACAAACTCCGTCTGTGCCCAGTTTTCCCTTGATCTCGCACAGGCAGGAAGTGGACACCGGGTTCTGAATATGTGAATATGCAGATGAAGTGTAAGGTATCACTGCAGAGGAAGAGATTTCATATGCAGGGCTTTGAATGGGTCTCTGTGAGCCCGTGTCGGTATCCGCTCCCACGCGGTACGTGGGTAAGGCGACCCGGGCTGGACGGGACTGTGGTCAGCCTCGCCGGGAAGGTGGAGGTCTGAGAGCAGAGAGCTCTGTTACTCTGGTGGAGGAGTGGAGGTGAGGACAGAGCACTCTGTCAAAGACAAACGAGGGGGGGGGGCGGCAACAGATATGAGTGTGGACTCGTGTCTGCATGAACTGGTAGTTGTGCACTTGGTGGACTAAATCAGGTCGGTACCAATTATTGATCTGTGCAAAATCTAATTTTATAAAGGGTAAAACGGTAAGTAGAATATATATTTATTTCTCATGTAAGATAAACATGCTGCTGCCTGATAACGCACCCAAACACTCAAAGCACTGGTCTGAAAGAAACAACACAGGGTTTAGCGGTGAATTACAACAGTGCTGCAGTGACGCTCAGAAACACCGTCGTCTTCCTGCGACATCTCGCGAGATTTCTGTTTCTGTTTAAACAAGAAAAGGATGTTACTCTTTAACAAAAAGGTCTGACTCTGCAGGGATCCTTTCCATAATGTTGTCAGAAACTTGGAGTAACAGCCTGAGTCTGTCAGCGGCACAAACAAACACTTTGACTGGACGTAGCTCGATGGACGCAGTTCGTTTCATGGCTGCCGGCTGAGTCTCACTTCGATCTCAGAACATGTAACAATATGACCCTTTAACAGTGCTGACAGATGGACTGGTTTCCACACCTCCACTCGCTTTTATTAAAGCCACTGTGTGTAGAATTGTTTAGTGATTATCACAATGTTCTTTGTTGTTGTTTGTTGTTGTACCACTAGGCGGCGCCCAAACTGGAAACTTTCATTCAGCGCACACCAGGACCTGTGTCCTACCTGGAAATGAATGATTGTATTTGCTGTTTAAAAATCCCAACTGTCAAAGATAGCTGCTCTCAAAAGCATGTACAGTTTGTTGTTTCTTGACATGGCGAGGCATCGACAGACCTTTATACTGAGAGCACGTTTTGGCCTAAAGTTTCCAACTACTCCCTTCTGGTGTGTGAGTGTGTGTGTGTGAATATAATGATATTTTCAGTGGCAAACAGCTGGATAGCCAGAGGTTGCGCTTGTGGTTTAGCCAGGTTGCTGTTGGATCGTGGGATAGTTCGGGTCAGCAGACTTTCATGTTCTCCTGTGGGCTGATCGTCAATCGGCCATCAGCCACCGACTTGCTGTGTATTCTGTCATTTAGTCACGATCTTATTTCCTGCAGTTCTAGCTTGATACATAATGTTTCACTACTACACTACTACTCAAACATCATATTCCTCTTCAGGGAGTGGATTGCAGTTGTTGAGGCTGGCCCTTCCTGGAAATCTCCCCCGTCACATGTTTCTTTGACGCTGTCTTTCCACTGTGGTAGGAGAAGTAGTGGAAGATAAAGGAAGAGAGGACGCCTTTCCATTGATATCCAAAACTTCCAGCAGAGCACTTCCCCTTCCCGAAAACCCTTCCCTGCCACGGGCCTCCTTCAAAGACCGCCCACTCCGCAACGGTCCGACCCGGCATGCCGACCCCTGCTCCGATGTTCCCGCCCTGGTGAGAGAGGCGGGTGGAGCTGGGCTAGACTTGAACCCAAGCAATTGTTTTCTGCTAACCTCTCTGTGTTTGTGTGTCCATGTGGGTCTGTAAAAGTGTGAATCATGACTTTCTGCTGACGAGATGTTGTTGGTATTTAAGGACATGTGACACAGACAGTGATGATCTGAACACTGAGGGCCACACGGGGAGACGTTAATGTGATGAGATGAGTAATACTTTGGAAGAGAGATGTTCAGCTCGGATGAGTGTTTGCAAAAAAGACCAAATGACAAGAGAGTGGCAAATTTTCACATTTGAGAACCTGGAACAATCACATTATTTCATTACTTTCATTACTTCAAAAGGGATAAGTCGTGTATCAAATAGTGCAACTTAGTTTTTGTTTGTCAATCTACTAATTGATTAATTGACTAATTGTTGCAGCTGAAATAATAATTTTTATTAATCTGAAGTAGGAACCAGTCAGGCTAAATATTAAAATCTGACCGATTGTCACCACGTTTTGCACGTAATACAAGGTAACGACATCCTTTAAACAGGAATATGCCAGTTCAGTTTTCAGAGGGCTACGCCTACAGGAGTCGCTCATTGCTACAAAATATTGTCCATGTATTTATTGTGACTTTTGGATTCAGACTGTCAGACCAACGTCAAACCTATCGGCCATCTGGAGCCATTTTGATAGAGAGGGATTGAATTCCCATCAGGGCTCTGCAACACGCAGTGCCATGAAGCACGCTGTGATATCTCTCCCCAATAAGGACGTCCTAACGTGCCATCATGTCAAGATTGATGACTGGTGTTAATGTGGATTACCGGCTGTGTGTATGTGTGTTTGTTTATAAGTGTCTGGTTAATTTTAGCCCCTGTACAAGCGCTCCTGTAATACCCATAAGCCTCTCGCACATTCCACCGACAACACACACAAACACAGCTCGCTTCAGATATTGTAGTAGGGTCATGTGTGATTATAATGCATGTTATAGTGTGTGTGTGTGTGTGTGTATGTGTACGTGCACACGTGCTGTCTGGATTGTGATTGATCAGCTTCTCTTCCCTTAACTGAGCTGCATACTTTGTGTGTTCAGACAGAGCAGAGTGGACTTGGCTGGAGCTCAAATGAAAATAAGATCCTCGGTGCTGATTTATGTTCTTGAATTGGAGCCAGATATTCTGTCTATATCTGTCTAGTTTGTTGTCCTCTCCTTAATTTTGCAAAACCTAATTTGTTTCTTTTTCTTAGTGCATTTCACAGTATTTTAAGAATGCACGGGTACAGAGATGGAGAAATAAAGGGGAGGTGGGTGTAGTGCGGGAGGCCAGAGACAGGAAAAGTGGGGAGATGTTGAAAGACGTGGAGGAAGGCGTAGAGATAAGAAAGTGCTAATGTCTCTAATTCGCTCCAGATGAAAGCTGTTGGTGTGACAGGGCTGGGAAAAGGATGGGAAAAGGATGGGGAAAAGTTGGCCACTCCCACATCACACCATCGTTTATGACTCGGCCTCCGCATGCTGTCAGACAGGCCATCAACATAGAAATGGAGACAGCAACACACACACACACACACACACACACACACACACGGTCAGGTCACGAACATGCACCTCTCTGATTGTGCGAGGGTGTTTTGGCAGTTCGGTTTGTTGGGTGGCTCTGCAGGTTTCGGTTTCTTCACCACGTTCACAACGTTTACATGTGAAAACAATGTTGATGTGACAAAACAAGTTATGACAGTAAATCTGATAGTTAACATCCATTGCAGGTTATGTTATCAAACATTTACATTATGGACAATGCTGCTCATCCCCTGCACGGCACATCAAGACCACCGAGATGCACCACAGTCACACTGCATATCTCCTCCACCTTGAGCAGGAAAGACATTGGACACAATAATATTAATATCACATGCAATATTACTTTTACATTACTGCCAAAATTATCTTTTATGTTTATTTATAAAAGTTAGTTTTTATCTTACTTTTATTTGTCTTTTATCAATTTTCATTCTTATATTGTTGTAATGTTTGACCATTATCTGGCACAGGATGAATAAAGTTCAGTCTTATCTTATCTTAGGTGCATCTTCTGCCACCTGAGGCCTGCTAATGTAAAAATTAAAAAACCCTGCGTAGTGAGAGCTGCAGTTTTTCTATGCGGTCTGAAATGCAATCAGACTTATTTTGACTCGAGGAATTAACCAAACAGCTTCAGTCCGACTTTGGATTTCAGTGTTTAGGAAACAAGGACTCACTACTGTGAGTAATAATGGCACCTTTCATTTAGCAGGTCCGTGATGAGATTTCTCCAGAACCACCAAACCTATTTTGAAGCCATGTTTAAAATATAAAATATATGTCATATTGTACGTTTATTATAATATACCAAGGCAAGAAACCTGATTCTGATTCTGATATTATATATATTTTTTATTATCAGTAAATCCCATCTCTCCTCCTTCCTCTGGTACTCAACTGCCTCAAGCCCTTTGGTGAAGAAGTCAGTCTTTAAAAACGGTTCATAAATATTATTTTATTTTAAATAGGGCTAAACTTTTTTAAACCTGTTTTCCTTTTTATCAAACATTACTCACACAGGAGTAAATAGTGACAATCTTCAGTTAATCCACATTGTGAGTAAAGTAAATAAATAATAATGCAAATAAAGTCCAGTGTGTCTGTGTCATGGTGATGAAGAAACATGTGGCTCACTGATGTGTTCGTAATGTTATCAGACAACAATGGAGCCCTATGGCACAGACAGTGTTTGTTGGTAGGATCAAGTCATTGTCAGTTTCACTCATGTCATGGGATTTGTTCACCATGTTCACCAGACTTATCCTGTAATTGTACAAGAGGCCGAGCGCACATTTGTTTCTTACGGCATGAACATGTCTCAGATGGTGCCCTATAGGTGTGTGTGTGCGTGTGTGTGTTTGTGTGTGTGTGAGTTGTTTTGACATCAGCAGGCCACAGCTGAAGCACACAAAAGGTCTAATTTTGCATCTGGTGACAATAGCAATACTTTCACTGTCACATGTGCATGTATAAATAGCTGTGTGGAAGATATAATAGGTTAATGCCAAATGGAAGAGGTGACATGTGGTTTAATGCTTCGGAAAAAGGTAGTAAGTTGACCTTTAGTTACATTCAGTCCACCTTAACTGCCTGTAAACGCTCCAGCCTTCCTCTGGTCAGTCTCCTGCTCCGCCATGTTGCTCAGTCCTGGGTTTTTTCTCTTTTCTGTCAACCAAATAACCTTAGAGGCTCGCAGCCAGGACACGGCCCGTAAACATCTCTAAAGAGACACTTTCAGTGTCTCTGCAACACAGACGACAAGGTATTTATAACTAAACAGGCACCATGTTACTGCCCGGCCATAACCTGGATCCTGCTCGTTCGCCTTTCTCTACAACACACACACACACACACACACACACACACACACACACACACACACACACACACACACTCGCACACACTCGCAGCTGTTGTGCTGCTCCTGTCCAGGGGGTCCTGAGTGGGCCAGGATTGACTGACTGGGGTTTGAGGTGGGGCAGCAGTGCAGAGAGAGAGAGAGAGAGAGAAGTTGTGTAAATCAGGCATAATGTTGGATCAGAATCTGGGCTCTGCTTTGGTCACATGGCTCTGTGACAGCTACCAGGGCAGCCTGAGTGTGCGTTGGTATGCGTTATTGTGGTCTGTGTGTGTATTTATGGGAGTGTGTTCTTGTGGTAGTGTGTGTGTGTGTGTGTGTGTGTGTGTGTGTGTATGTAACCAAAGAGACGTAGCACCTGCAGGGGCGGTGGTCTCCAAACTTCACTTCTATTTAAGGCTCATGCAAGCAACGCCATGGCAGGGGAGGTGTGTGTGTGTGTGTGTGTGTGTGTGTGGTGGGGGGGCTTCCTCTGCTCA
>JAVQJD010018790.1:0-28781 GCA_036023655.1 Nannoperca australis
ATTCATCTTGCGCTTTCACACATTTAATTCCAAGAAAATAAGGGATAAAAATACATTTCTCATTCTGTCAAAGATGGATTCACCAGGTTCGCATTTTATTTCTTACACCATTTTACCTAATTATCCACTTCTTGCCCTTTTTAGAGTGTTACAGGTGTGATTGAATGTTTGAAGATCATCACCAGAGTGAAGTCACGGCGCATTGCCAAGTTTGCCTTCGACTATGCCACCAAGAAAGGGCGAAACAAGGTCACAGCTGTTCACAAGGCCAATATCATGTAAGAACAAAGGAAAGCTCCCTGTTTGCTATTTGTTATATACTTTATATATATTTTGGAATCATTTTCTTCTATTAATTATTAAAATGATGATCATTTGGGTCTTGATTTGCATTACAGTTACAGCAACACGTGTCTTCATTCTCCTTTTTTTTATTACAGGAAATTAGGCGATGGCCTGTTTCTGCAGAGCTGTGCGGAGGTGGCACAACTGTACCCCAAAATCAAATATGAGAACATAATCATTGATAACTGTTGCATGCAGGTATGTACACTCACCCGACTTTATTAATGAATGATGTGCTGATACGGTTTTCATTTCACTTCTCCTGTTTTAACATGCCTTTTGTGCGTGCTAACTTTGCTGCAGCTGGTCCAGAACCCATACCAATTTGACGTGCTGGTGATGCCCAACCTGTACGGTAACATTATCGACAACCTGGCGGCAGGGCTGGTCGGAGGAGCGGGAGTTGTTCCAGGGGAAAGTTACAGTGCGGAGTATGCTGTGTTTGAGACTGTGAGTTTCCACTGTTTAGCTAGTTTTACATCTGTTTGGCCATCTAGACTTTTATTCTGGTTCCTCTGTTTAGAGTTTGATTTCTACACTTTAGATTAGAGTGTATGGTAAAAATGTTAATGATGCACTGCAGAAAATAAGCAATAGGTATTACTGACCTAGTATTTCTATTACACAGTGTCATTCTTGATCCCCTGTCTCTTTTTCTCTGTTAGGGTGCACGCCACCCCTTTGCACAAGCTGTCGGAAGGAACATTGCCAACCCCACGGCCATGCTGCTCAGTGCCGCTAACATGCTCAGGCACCTCAAGTGAGTCGCCCTCTTAGATCTTGTAGTAAAAAGTACACCACATTTCCCAATCCTCTTTCCCCGTTAAACCCTCTGCCCCGGGCCACCACACCCCTCAAACCTCAGAAAACACCATTAAGTGCCTGTTTTTTTCTGAATGCTGACGTGTACAAGACAGTTCCTGACACGTGTCGATTGTCACTGTATTCCTGTGTTGCAGCCTGGAATATCACTCCCAAATGGTGTCAGAGGCTGTGAAGAGGGTCATCAAACAGGGAAAGGTAAGTGTATGTTACTTGTTAGTTCTGATACTTTCAGGCTAACCTGCCATGACTCAAACATGTCAGACAACACTAACAGCATTAACACCGGAAAGAAATGTTTGCTGGGAATACAAGCAAGATAAAAAAAAACAGGTGGTTTTGCTTCAAACATGTGAAGCCAGTAGGACCCGTGTCAGTTACTGTAATCTCATACAGTTTCTGAATGCTGCAGACACTTGCAATACATCAATTGAGTTTTCAGGGGCAAATTCACAAAATGATTGCATGGCTTTTGCAGACGCTAAACCTGCACAAATAAAACAAAAAGAAACCATGCATTTCTCAAAGTACCAACAAAGGGTGAATTGCATCCTTAACTGCGCTGCCAGGCAAAAAGCGTCATGCTGCTCTGGTGCTATTTGCACATATTTAATTCGGTCACTTTTTATGCAAATGCATCATTGCAATAAAGTCCTTTTCACAAACACCACCGTTAATTGTCGCACGTAGTTATTGAACATTTTAGCGTCTTCAGAGAGTTGGTGGTAACTGAAGCGCATTTATTCTATCATATGTTTTAATTCATCTTAGGGGTGTCGAGTTAAAACAAGGGCAAATTGCACTCAACTGCAAAACGTTATGGACATTTTGTGATATTATTAGCACAATCCATTCTTTGTGAATTTGCCCGTCAGTGTGTGAATCTGAACAGACGGGCTTTTCTTTCTTTCACATAAATCTGTCAAATAATAGTATGTTAAGTGGAACGTTGGCGGTTCTTGACCGACAAATGTAAACACCTAACAACAACCTGCAAACTGTGCTGTAGTACGTTAGAGAGCCTTTAATTACGTCCCTTTTGAGTGTCTGTGTGTGTGTATATATGCTAATTAATCTTACTTTAGCTCATCGTTTCCATTTCTCGCACATTTTCGTCCTTCTTATGAATATGCGAGGTATATGCATGTGTTACCAGGACAACCAATCTTTTTTCTTTTTTTGGGGGCTTGGACTTACGGCCTTTTGCACCCGCTCCATGTTGACACTAACATACACCGACACAAACACAAGCATGAAGTCGATCAACCGTAGAGCCTTAGAATAGATCAAATGCACGATCAATTCAGCTCTAAGTGCTGTGTTTGAGACAATTGTGTCTGAATATGAGAAACTGTAATTTTTCAGGAATGCTTGTCAGTTGAAAGCAGAATTTGCCTGCATGTTGTCTGAAGTGCCCTTCCTCTCCCTCTTCCTTGTACCCCATTTTGTGTGTGTCCGTGTGTGTGTGTGTGTCCACGTCCCAGGTACGGACACGAGACCTTGGCGGGTACTCCACCACTGGCGACTTTGTGCGTGCTGTTGTGGAAAACCTGCGTCACCGACCTCTTAACTAAGATGTTTCGTCGCACTCCTCCCTGACATTTCCTTAAGTCTGGATGTTGTTCTTAACATGAACTGGACGCATGTTAAGACTTGCCTCCCCTCTCGCAGCCAAATGACAGTTGTGCCACACAGTTTTTGACAAACTGCATAATTTGCATCCGAATGCATATGGTTTATACATGGTTTGCTCAACGGTGCCTTGTGTTGCACTTTACTAAAAGAAAATGTGCAGCTCATGAGGCTTCCTCAAGGATTTACATCATCATTAATCATGTATATGATGTTACCATGTTTCCTCATAGTTACTGTCCATCTCTTGTTATTATTGCAGTTTTGACATGGCTGATTTAAGATCATCTCACTCATTCAGGGAGACCTTTTCAGCCTATTTTCATGTCCTTCTGCTAGTTGTCTACTTCTTGCCTACTATCACACATTGTTAGAAACTGTCTGTATATATATATAGTTTATATCGGCTAATCTGTCCCCCCCATATCACTCATAACTGAAACATCTAAAGGCTAACTGTAACTTAATATACACAGTATGATAACACTGCTACATTATGACCCCTAATACTACAACATGTCTGACCTACACATTTCTTAATGTTTTTAATGAAACTGTTCTGCCATTGCAGTGCTGTAAACTGATCCAGAGCCTGAAATTGTCACTATGAGTTGCTGTGTGGCAAAGGCAAACCCATGCTGATGCAAAATTCAAGTTTCTCGCTGGAATATTAATGCAGTTAATATTTTAACGTGAGCAAAACAGAAAATAACAAGAATCATTGATATACCGTACTTTCAGGTAGTGCTCCATTGACTGAAATAACTCGTTGTGAAAATGAGAACTTTATAATCATTTTACAGTTTAATAACCACAGAAAATCTCCTGATGTGAGGAAGCTAGTCCTCTGTTCATGGTGAGTGGAGTGGCACAACATCTGATCTGTAATCATTTTTATATTCACATAACAATTTCCAAGGACTAGGATTAACAAGTTTTATATAAGACTGTGATGTCCAAAGCACTGATACTGCTCTACAGTCTCTCACAACGTCATCTGTCACACTTTTTGTATTACTGTGCTGCAGTTTAAGAGACTTTACAAGTGGTCAGTTATAAACAAAGAAAATACATTTATTAGTAACTGTTCTCTTGTTTTGACCTTTTTGTGCAATCAAAATGGTCAAACTCAAAGAATGGAGTTTACCAGTGTAAACCAATATAGTTACATTACATTACATTTAGGCATTTAGCAGACGCTTTTATCCAAAGCGACTTCCAAATAAGAGCTTTACATAAAGTGCCCAGAATCATGGACGAAAACAACACCTTTTAATTAAAAGTCGTTAATGGAGATGTCATGCTTGCATATTGAACCTTGTCAGTGTGATGTAAAATTGAATAAAAAATACTTTGACTGGTGTTACTATGGGTGAATACTAATTAATAAGATTAAATAAATGTTGGCCAATGGGTTCTCTCAAATTGTTTAACATTCAAACTGTTTCGGGAACATTAATACTGCATCTGGTTTACAGATGTACCTTATTTATACACTAGTATTGAATCCTCAGCCTCAAGTAATGCTGAAAATAGAAATGTGAGAAAATTAAAGAAGAGAACGTAGCTTTCTAAAAGTATATCTCACTGATCACACGATTTGTGTGTGTGTGTGTGTGTGTGAGTGAGAGTGTCAGTTTTTAAAGGCTCTCTAACGTGCAGGCTGTGACACTGTATGTGGACATGTGTTGCTGCTGCAGCTGTGCATATAGTAACAGACTGTCCTTATGTTTGCAACAGGTGCGGACAGGAGACCTGGGGGGCTATGCCACAAGCAACGAGTTCACCCGGGCTGTCATTGCTAACCTGGGAGTCTAAGCCTTGTATTTGCTAATCTGTCAGCTGCTGAGAGACGCACACGCTTTTTCATTTACCTCCTGTTAAACTGATCTCTTGATTGTATATTCCACCAACAGCGTACACACATTTTCCAACTTAAACACTGTAAATTGCAGATGAAATGCTCAGCTATGACATCCACAGACTGGTTGGTTTGCAGTTGAGCATTACACATTAACTATGACATCTAAGGCAAAAGTGTGTGTTGAACATGCAAAGTCTTATAATCAGCACAAAACGTGCTTCCATGCTGTTAAACTGGTCTGGTACATACTAGAGATCATATTTTGTTCTGTGGCAAGGTCATGTAATTTATACTTAGTGGTTGTATGTCTGGACATTAACCAGCTATCAAAACATGATATATGTATACTTTAACATTATTTATTAACTTCCAACTTTTAGCTTTATTGCTTCTTCATTTATTATGAGATGTGAATAATAAATTATATATGACATCTTGTGTGCAAAATCCTTGCATGAATGTTAATATAAGACTGATGTTGTATTAAGTGTTTATAAAATGTTTTTCATGGCTGCTGGCAGCTCACTCAGCATGCATGTTGCTGTATGCTCCAGATCCCCAGACCCGTGCAGAAGAAGAAACTGAGCAGATCCATAATGTTTGTATGGGTCTTAGTACACACTAGTCTTTGGCTATAACTAATGATTGTCATTATGCTTCATTATTAATATTTGGTTTATAAAATGTCAGACATTTGTGAAAAATGTAAGGTTATGTTTTGTCAGTTTTGGGGATCCATTCCTCAACCTATTATTCTTAATTATCTACATTTCCTATGATTCAAGCTTTTTTTTCTTGAGTTCAGGTCTACAATAATATGTTCTGTTCACAATAAAACTCACAATCACTTTATTTATGAATGGGACACATTGTTACTATGGACCACAAACCATATTGAAAATGTAATGTCATACTGTACCTTTAGACTTAACTTTAGTAATTTATTTATCATGGAGACCACACATTAATTAATATTGATACAATATGTAAATGTGTCAGTGAGCCAACTGGCTCATTTTCATCTGTAGTCTCTGAATAGGTTAATGTTATATTTTAAAAGAAACAAGTGTACAAAAAGCAAACAAAACAACAAGCAACTCATCTGCAAGGCCACTAAATCTAAGTCAGGGGCCCTTTATGGATCCCTTGGAGGTCCCCACCTATGGAGTAAATATAGTGTACATATTTGCAAATGTGTATTACATGATTTGTAACTGATGTGCAGTTTGGGAGTTCCAGGTGAACTCACGAAAGCCCTAAAGGTGCGGTCTTTCCCCCCTTGCCTTTATTTGTCCGTGGCAGCCACACCCCATGCCATTATTATCATCACTACTTATTTGAGAAAATACGATATGAAATGTTCAAAATGTCTACTGAAAAGAGGTTTTGTCCCTTTTGGCCGCTCCAAGCACCGGTTCTTTAACTGCACAAATGTCATGAGTTCACCGCAGCAAAGTCTGTTTGTCTCTGCTGCTGCTCACGTACAACCATGGATATAACCTAACGTTAGCTAGCTGTCATGTATTAGCAAATGTTAGCGCTCGTTCCAGTGAACCTCTGCCAAGCTAGCATAATATCACTTCAATTGAACCCGGTGTGAGCAGACTTGCTATTCAACGCGTGGAGGCCATTGCTGTAGGATTGTGGTGATGCCAGAGGCTTCTGAGCAGACAAGCGGACGGCTGGTTCAGGAACAGTGAAGAGTTATCTCCTTAGAATGCAGATTACACACGCTGTCCTTGTCCCTCCCCTCAAACCCCTCCTCTCCACACCAAAACAGTGACAGAAAGGTGAAACCGAAAAAAATGTCTGTAAAAAATAAACTTACTGAAAAAGGAGTAACATAAAGGAAACATCCGAACATTGTCATTAAAAAACACATCATAATGTAAAAAATATCAAGTTTACGTTTTGTTTTCAAAGCCACATTTTATTTTTGATGCCCAGTGTAATTGTCACTGTTCTGGCTCCATAGGCCTCCACCGAAGCACAGATCCAGGCCGCTGCAGTCAGTCTGCAGCTGTAAACTCCAACTTGGCCAGCAGGTGTCGCTGCGGGCTGTGGAGAAACAGAAGGGAGAAGAGACGGGGCCTGGCCTGGGAATTTGCCGTTTGCTTCCCATTCTTCCTATGCAGACAGACACACAACATGGCGGACTAGAATAGTCGGCCGACGCGCCCGGATACAGCGGATAAACCGTGGGACTTAACACCCAGGAAGGCCAAGAAAGTACACTGCGAAGGGACGATACGTTGGGGCGAAGTTGGGATTTATTTTTGTGGGGATGCCGTCCTTGCCTGTATTTCGCAGATAAACTGACCGCGAAGTGTTGGCTGTGTGTCCCAGATCGTGCTTTCCTCCTCTGCTATCACCCAGGTCCCCCCACCCCGCTCACACTCTCGGTTCCTGGGGTGTGGAGACAGGGGCCGGGGTTGAAAAACGTGGACGAGAAAGAAGATAAATTCCTACCTGGCTTTGAATTTTTCCCTCCCCCTCGGGTTTCCTGTGGGCGCTACAGGAGTTGTGGTGAGTTTTCTTGTTTTTGTTGCGCAAAGCCCGAATCACACTTGTTACAAATGTCGCTGTACCAGCATGTTTTCATGTAACATTGTGTCACCCGCAAACAAGCACTTTGTCCCCCACACTCAGTCTTGCAGGATACATTACACGTTACCTGTATCACAGCGGCGTTAAAACCCAGGCACAGCGAGGAGAAGGGGCTGTGTTTAATAGTTGTAAACCTCTTTGTAACGCTTGAACATTTCAGAAGTAGCTCGGAGGCAGGGAGGGATTTTTTTTTTTTGGCGAAGGGGGCTCTCAAGAAAAAGGGGGCTTAAAGATGAGTGCGACAACATTTTAGAAGTCTGGGGTTGTAGCGCCAACGCGGATGCTGTTGCGCTGGCGGTGTAACAAAGAGGGGGTCCAGGTCTGTCCCTGCCTCACTGGAAAGTACACTTTATTGATCAACGCTTTGTTATTACACGTTCAGAGAGGGTGGGGAGCTGGCTGGGTGGTGTTTGGAGGAGCGGGGGGGGGCTTCATGCGACCCACAACAGGAATTAGGTCGCACTAACATTAACATGTATGGTCTGTCAAATCACAGCGGCTGCTTTGTGTTTCTTCTGCTCTGACATGGAGTCTCTCTGGAGTGTGCATTCCCCTTCACCACCTCTCCCGAAGTTTATTTTGTAATGATTAATATTCTCCCCTCTTTCTGAATGTTGGGTGTAGCCGAGCATACCATTTCAATCTTGTGGGTGTTGAAGTTTTTCTTTATGCATTAGGCTACTTTGCTTTCCCTTGGACTGCTCAGCTCATCAGAACATGGGTTATTCTTGTAATGGCTTGTTTGTCATGAGAAATGGCGATGATTAGGTAATGAATATGAAAACCATTGCACCTGGAAAAAAAAGAGTTTGAAAACACTTGAAAAGTCAGAGCAGAGAGAGCAGCATCATCAAGACGGAGGAGGCAGGACAGCCTGTTCATAATGTGACGAAGTCTTTGCTACATGTTTGCTTGGAGCTTGACTCATCACATCTGGAGCGGTTCACTGAGCTACAGCACATCTTCTCCACCATATCTCTGTCTCTGTGCCTTTCCACAACACGCTGCATGTCTTCGTGTCATGTTATGAGCATCTACTGCATCTTATGTGACCCTTCTCTCAGCGTACCAGCAGGCCTACACCATGACCTCTTGTTTGTCAGGCCTGGACACGTCCGGCCCTTTCACTAAAATGCCGTTGAACCATCTCTGGTCGTTAAGCCTCCCCGTCTCAAGGAAGTCGAACTGTGTAAGAAGAAAAGCTCCCTCTGTCCATATCTTATCCAACCTATTTTAAGAAAAAAGGAGTTATTTCTGGCTTGGGACCCTGAAAGGATTTTTTTGCAGAGGAGCTTGAGTGATCCTCACGCCACGCTTTTCATGATTGGCCTAGTTTCTAAAACTAAAAATAAAGTATAGCTTAAAATCACCTTGTGGGAACTTAGCGTGAGGTTTTGATGGATTGGGTGGATCTTTTGAAATTACCTCCCCGTGTTGTGAAATTTCACAGATTCAGGGTCCTGACACAATATTATGAGTCGGCTCTTTGGGTGGGGCACAACAAGGTATATTTTTGTTTCCACCTGTGGGCCTACATATTTTGCTGTGGGAGAGTACTGTAATTGTCCCTCTACCAGGATAAATACAGATACATTTAGAGGATTATGAAGCACTATTGTGCCTGATTTCAGCTTCACTTGATATGTCATTCGAATTTAATGACATCTATTTTGCAATGCAGGAAATGAACCTGTGTGATGACTCACAAGTCATAAATCAAATATCTTGCCTGACTGGGAAGACTTCAACCAGAGTCTTCCAGCTTTGTTCTGTCCCTCTAGTAATAATTATGTAATCCCTTCAAATTATTGAGTAAATCTTTTGTTTTACCTCCTTCTGATGTGGAATGATTGATGTTTCTGGTTCACCACCACTGTGATGGATATGGATAACAATTTATTTCTTTTCAGTGGACTTCAAAGACTAGGTGGAATATGATTTTGTAGCCTATTTTAGATGTATTTTAGATGTGCGAGAAGTTTCTTGTGATCTTGAAAGCTCACGTGTGATCCAGGTCAGTCCAAATGAGTTTATCCTTCATTAAAGTTTGACTCAGCACTGCGCTATTTTGCTGGTACCATAAGGTGGGATCATTTTAAATGTTGGAGCAGTAGATCACACTAAAGGATTACACTAGGCTGTGCTTCCTATACATAACTAGAAAGCTACATACATGATTTTATTGTTATACCGTACGGCTTGGCAATGGAGACCATTGTGTCAATGTGGCCACCATTCACTGTTTTGTGGACTTCAAATCCATATTTTGTCATTTTGTAGAAATAACACATTCAATCATTATTAATTTGTCCGTTTTTCCTCTTAGACAAAAACTTTGATGGGCTTGGCCTTTTTAAAATAATGCCTTCACAGTCAAGGTCAAATTTAGGTCTGATTCAAAACCAGTTGAGAGCCATAGTTATAAATATTTATGTTTGCCCTTGGCACCGGCCTTCGAGCCAGCAAGACCTTTCTTGCCCTGCTGTGAAAAAATGTACAGAGAATATGTTAGCAAGACTGAGTAGTCTTTGAATGCACCGTCTAAAGATTGACGCGGAAGAAAAGGGATTTTGGAGAGAAGCACCGTCGTGTCACAGCTTTGAAGTTAGGTGTCTTATGATTGTCTCTTCATCTTGAATGGGATTCTTATCTTTTTAGAGGAAGAGGAGGGGACAAGTGCAGTAGGATGGTCACTTCAGATATGGGAACCTTCACCTTGAGTTCCCCGTTCCCACAGTTGCTATAGAACCCACATGACCAAAGCAAAGATAGAAAGTGTGGCAGAGAACCAGGGCAGCGCCACCTGTCTGTTTCCATGCTGTGTGTAGGGCTCGATATCATTTGAAATGTTTTGATACCACCAGTGTTGGAATTTAACCAAGTACATTTACTCGAGTACTGTACTTATGTACAAATTTGAGATACATTTTTTTGCCACTTTATACTTCTGCTACATTTCATTTCATTTGAAATGAAAACTTTCATTTGTAAGATATTAGGTTCTGGTTACTTTAAAAATGAAGCTATCTGAAGAGTTTATATAATATAAGACATTGTTATAAATGGAACTACCCAACAGTTTATAAAACAGATAAAAACTAGATGCATCTCGACCAACTACAACAACAAAATGCTACTTGCACATTAATAAATCATTCAGTAATATAATATTCAGTAGGAAACACTCACAGGGACCATTTTGCTATATTTGATACTTTTACTTTATATACTTTGTAACATTACATTATAGGACCTCTACTTGTAAAATAATATTTTAAAGTGTAGTATTGTTACTAACTTCAAACTTCTTAAATGTTTAATGTGGACATTTAGCAGCATGAAGCAGCAACAAGTCTAAAATGTTAAAAATTCATAATTTAAACCAGGAGTCTGATCAAAGAAGTAGTAGTAATAGTCAAGACTGGCGTCTGACCAGACATTTGATGCCAACTTTCAGGGCTTGAAGGTTTTCAATACTCTGTGATTCAGACCCATTTCAGTCGGTAAAAGGTATGGAGGTTCCGATTTCCGTCCATAGCTGCATTCTTGATGTAAAAATCAGTTTTCGCTGTTTACGTTTGAAATGGCTGAAGTGATGGTGAATCGGGTTTCACCGTGGCACTTGATTTGTCCATTTGGCCCCAAATCACGCTTCAAGGTCACAGTGGCTTCTGTGGGGAGGCCATGCTTTGCGCCTCCACATCCTCTCCAATGTGGGAACGCTTGAGAGGCCCCTGGCATGCTCTGTGAGAAACCCCACAACGGCGCAGACACTGAGCAGGGCTTCACTAACTCACCACTTGCACTCATCGAAACAAGTGAGTTTTCTTGATCCTTCCAGCCTGATGGACCCGAATCATCATTACCGGCTTAATAACAGACGCGGTGGTCACTCTCGCCTGTATGATTAGCCAGAATAGTAATCCCACGCTTCTCTTTCATCTTTTCATCAACTCACCAGCTCATGAATGAAGCCAACAGGAACACAAACCACACCAGCAGGGAGTAGTATCCCTCAGAAAGGGAAGTCCAGAGGATTGTGGCTGTTGTATGTGGCACTGAGGACATATAATCTGTGGTCTGTTTCAGAGCAAGAGTCCTTGCGGCCCTGGGTTAGAACTACTTCAGTCTCCCCGTGAAGAGAAGCATTCACAGTATTCCTGTTGCCCCGGAACCCCCCTCCCCTCACAGACATAGAAACAGTATTAATATGCCATGAATGGAGACAGACAGACAAGCATTATCTAGCGCTGCAGCGGCTAGAGGAGCAGGAGGCCTTGTAGAAAGCCAGAGGGAAATATTTCTCTGCATGAATGGCAAAGTCCCCTTGACCACCGCTGCTGGTGTCATGTCAGCAAGGCCTGAAGGGTTTGTGTATGCTGGGGTAACCTCATTAATTATTAATATAATTTGTTGATTTTAAGAATAATACTACTAAACAGTAGTTTTAAACAGTTTTAAAAGTTGTATTTATTTATATTTGTATTTATATTTCTTTGGCCTCATTTATCACTGGGATTCTGGTAAATCTAGATCAGACAACACATAATAAACTGAGGGAATGGCTGCAACTGTTAAGGATTCGAGTCTAGTATTTTCTTCCCCCGAGAAGATCCGTTTTGTAACTGTCTTCATCTTGAGCTATTTATTAATTCTTGTCCACATAGTCGGAAAAAGATACTTATTAATTTACCTAAGGTCACAGGTAAATGCCAAAGCATCATTGAAATCTACAGACTTGAGTGGGAACTCTCCATATTAAATAACTACCTTGCATTGATCTTACGTCTTGGCCTTTGGTTGTCATGGAGATGTAATTGGACTTCCTTTATATTCTACCTATAAGTGTTCCTTTCACTGTGTGAATGAAATGGCATGGGAACAGCCCAGCCCTTTCACAACTGTGTGATTGCACTCCTATGAGGTCTGCAGTTGGCCACAGGCGGAGAAGCAACTGTCTTCATTAGCTGGTCGGGCTCACCACTTGCATTTGCAGCTCTACACAATGGTGGTGACTTTGACACACAAAATGAGAACGATTTCAAAGTTTACAATATTGTCTTACATGACTAGAAATTAGGGGTTTAGTTTTCTCTAAGGAAATATTTGCACACATTTTTACCCCACGTATATCCAAACATGATTCTGATTTCTGTAGTTGAATTTATCCTTTGCATGTCTTTGTGTTACTAATAAACATTTTGCAGGATTTATTTACACCAAGCAGACGTTATCTAATTGACAAATATGTATATAATCATAAAGTGTAATCAGATAAAGTAGGTTCAAATTAAAGAAACAAAACTACCACGAAAACTTGATAAACGCGAGAAATAGCCCGTTGCTCCTCCTACAAATTAAACGTTAAATTCATAAGAAATAAAACACCCATGCTCAGTTTAATGCACTTGGGTGTTTTGCTGCTACAGCCTTACTTGGTCTGGTATGACCAGTAGCTCATTGTGGCCAATGTTAGCAGACATAAATATTGCTGTGTGTAAATGTTATCAAGTCAGTTTGCCAGCTTTTGACTTTTATTACTTCTTGCTAATTTTACATTATATTTAAGCATTTACAATAACTTGCAGGGATTTTACTGTTAATTAAACTATTTTTGACATATAGTATGATTTGTGATTGTTGAACTCCTGATATATGATTTTATTGGGTTAGTCAGAAATTAGTGTTTTCTAGGGCAATGGCATTTTTCTACTCTAAATATTAGCCAACATGACCCTTTTTAGTTTGCCGTTATTCAGGGATAGGTAGGTATCATTAAAGAAAATTACTTAATAACTTAACTTTGTTTAGGTGATATACAGTCCAAAGTTAGAAAGGTTGCCAATACGATGAGAGAATAAGTAAACAAGCCTAAGAATGTCCAAGGCATCCAATGCCAACTTTCTGTATATGACCCTTTTTGATACTCAGTGCTATGGACAGATTATAGTTGTTATTCGACAGGTATTTAAGTTTGACACCAAGTTCTGTTGCTAAACCAGCAATTCAAGCTTGTGCAGTGGGTTCTGATACTGCAAGTATGCTGCGTATACTAAGGGAAAAGTAAGACAGCATTGTAGTCATTTTTGATTTCCATCAAAGAGGAAGCAAATGTCCTGTCACATATTTGTGTTGTGTGTTTCTTATTCCCTCCAGTCAAACTATTGATTTGTGTTGCTTGTCATAGTCTTAAGAAAGCTGTGGCAGTTTTGCACTTTGCCATAGGGTAGCTCATCCCCGTGGTGACTGCTGCAAAAGGCTTGCTCTGTGTGCTCCGCTTTGTCTGAAAGACACTCACATGGTTGCACAACACAGGCCCAAAGTCAGGAGAGCATGAGCTGCATGACTACCTTTTGGTACATTCATTCACTAATAGATGGGCATGTGCATGTTTCCTCTGCGGGGAATAGCGTGACAAAACTGTTGGAAAGATATTTACTCTTTTTCTATTTATTTTTTTTACATTTGGCTGCATCGCTTCGCACTGTTAGGAGGGTGGGCTGGATTGTAAGAAAACAATAAAGTTGAAACCTGCTTCATTACTTCTATCTGTTTATAAAACATGAGATCAAATCAATAAAAATAGGTAGTGAGCCATCGCTTTGTTCTTTTGAGAAGAAGGATAGGTGTTGCAATAGAAAAGGTTCAGCAAGAAAATGTTTATTATAGCCATTGTAGGGACATTATTAGAGACGGATTTACTTTAATGGTCATGTTTTGTATAATGTAATTACACATGCAGCCAAATAATTGGAAACTAATGGTTCCTTTGCTGTGCCTCCTGCATCCTCCCTGCCAACCCATCACCCCGAGTATCTTTTTAATAGAGAGCACTGACAGCACAAAACCTGAAAGTGGCATAAATAGAAGCACTTGCCCAGTACCTCTTAAATTAATGATGTCCTCTACTGACACGTAAGTCTGTTGAAAAAAGAATTGCATGCATTTACACACACTCACACACAAACACAGGAAGACTGCTCCCTCTCAGAAGGTCAAAACACATTGAGATGCATCTCTAGGGAGTTGTACTCTCTGGTCTTCGCAGTCTCTAGATTATAACCTCTCGGGCTCCTGCAGCATCTGTGAAGTGAAGGTTAGCAACAGGAGCGGCTTATATCACTTACACCAACACAGTGACACGTCAGCCAGCCTCCCTGGATGTCGCGCAGACAACAATGAGTCATGCTTCATTAAGAAAAGGTTTTTTAAAAAAGCTTGTTGATGTGAGCATACCCGTTAGTAGTTTTAGTTTATCACGTAAAATTGAACCTCATACACATTAGACGGATGCTGTACGATGCTAACTAGCACAAAATAGCACTAATCACTGAGCCTGTTTGTTATAGCTGAGTCACTCCTTTTAATGAGTGCCTGATGAAGGAGAGGATAGTGGAGGTAGGGGCACAGGGCTGTGATGTAGTTATTGGGTTAGCAAGGGATCAATTATTTTCATTACTGATTCATCTGCCAACTATTTTCATGATTAATCGTTTAGTCTATAAAATGTAAAAAAATTGGGAAAATCCTCATGATGATTTAACAAACAAAAGTGACGTCTGACTAAGCGATTAATCGTTTTATGTATATATCTGACCAGACAGCGGGGGACGGAAGCAACATGCACTTGATTTGTGACTCAACAGAAGTCTGAAGAAACTGTACAGGAAGACAAAGCAACTATATTGCATGCCACTTTTCATTCACTGGCACAATTTAAATATCTAGCATCATATGAATTTAAAATACTATTTGGGCAGAATATCAATGTATCTGCATCACATTAGAGAACTGTGGAAAGTGCCAATGGTCTTTAAAAGCAGTTTGTCTTTGGGTTGGTTTAAACATAATTAGAGGTGCAGTGATTATTTGATTAGTTGATTGATAGAAAATTAATGGGCAACAGTTTTGGTAATAATTTTTTTAAGCTCCTCAAATGTGAATATTTGCTTGTTTTATTAATTAAGGTTTGACAATTAGTCAAACTAAATATTTGTAAGGCAGACAACACAAGACCTTTGAGGACATGACCTTGGGCTCTAGGAAACTGTGGTGGACATTTCCCCTTTTCCCTAACCCTTATTTCCAGCCCTAGAGCCAATCAAATTCAATTTACAGCAAAAGGAGATTGATGAAAATATTTCTACATTTTTGTACAATTCTTTCCATTTTGTGTTTTTGTGAAGGCATGAATCATTTTTGGAAGCAGACATTTTCTGGCTAAATGGATGCATGGATGGGCGACAGAGGGAGAGAGGGATAGCAACAATTGGATTTGTAGGTTAATAGCATCCTCATTGACAACATAACTTGCTCATCATGCCCCATTTCAGGCTGCAGTCAGGGCCAAACAGCGCTGTGCTAAAACCAGAATCTAAGTACTGCAATGAATGTGCTCAATTCAAAATGGTACAAGATTGGCAACTGGCACTATTAGAGCCTTTAGCGCCCAATTTATTCTCTGTCCACTGATGCGATAATCCCAGATGTAAAGCATCAGTTTGTTTGCATTACTGCTACAACGTTTGGCTCTGTGCAGTGTTGAAGTATCTGTGTAAGCAGGGGCAGACTAGCAGGGCTGGATTATTCCAGGGTCAGGACCATGGGATTAGGTCCAGGGATTATCACAGCTCAGTCAGGGAGACAACAGCCTTGTTGGCCTCTGGGATTATACCAAATACTGACAGCCAGCCAGGCACACCACCCAGCCTCCTTCATGCTTCTTCCAAGTCAGTCTAACCTCTGGCCTCCACCCACTCATCCCCATATCTGTGGGTGAAGAGCACCTAAGTGCTGATTCACTGTCCCTGCAGGAATTTAAATGTGACACTAATTCAGTTTTGGTCATGCTCTGGGTGATGAATCTATCAATGTCTGTTTGGTAAAACACATTTCCTAGATGAAACCCCTTTGCAAAAACAGAATCATCACGAAGAGCTGGACGATGTGGTAGAATTCACTTTTTGGTTGGCTTTTAATTCTATAATTAAACTCTAACTATCATTTTCTTGCAATCATTAATTTGAAAAACACTGTGTGATTCCACTGGAAGTCGCCAAATGATAATATTGAATTAATAATTAATTGAAAAAAATATATTAAAGTCCTTATATAAAATCAGCGTGTTATCTTCACCCCTGAATAGACCATATATTTCTGTCTATGTGCAATAATACTCTCCTACATTATTCATTCTAATATAGATCTTGCAAAAGCATTTGTTTTTTTGTAAATTCATCATTTCTGGAATGTTTAAAGCACAAGAAAGTAGTGAGTTCTTCTGAGTCATACTGTATGTCCTCTGTTTTCTTTCTAGAACCACGCTGTGCGAATGTGTGATTAATTCCAACCTCGCTTATTCAGGTAAATGCAATTTAACACACACAGGCTAACATTATGCAAGTATTTTATTTTATTTTCAAATGTAACGGTATAGTCTCCCAAAAATGAACATGTGGGATTAAGATAGAAGATAAAAAAAATAAATAAAAAGAACAGTGGATTATATAACACATAAACCCTGAATCTCTTAAAAAATATTTGGCTTCTGTGAAATGTATTATTGATTTCAATGAGATTTGAGGATGTTTTTCACTAATACCCTCTTGTCCCTTTTGTTGTGCATCCTCCATGTAGGGCAGAATGGGTGTGTGTCCCCTGCTCCTGCTGCTTGGTGTAGCCCTCGGGGCCTCAGCCCAGGATCATGTCCCCATCACAAGTACGAACCATGTCCACTCTAATCAAATTCCTTTACTTATGCACCGCTATGGGTTAAAATGCTCACAATACGTTTGCTGTCTTCTTCTTTCCAGGTCCTCCAAATATCACTGCCAAACCCACAGACCCCCCTGCCGCACCCTCCCTCAACTTTACAGTCACACGCTCGCAAGCCCCCGCAGGTCCGCCCACAACACTCGCCCCCGCTGTCATCCCAGTGATGACAGTAACAACAACAACAACAACCACAAGCCCAGCTGGTGAGCAGTATGTTCAACAGGCAGGTCCCAATGCCACCATGCAGGTGTTACCAATCCCTGATCCCCAACCTTCACCTCCAACTGATGACCCTCATGCACCACCGAGCACCAAACCTCCCCCTGCTCCCACCCCGGCAGGGGGAAACAATACAACCGCAGCCTTTGCTCCAGACACCACAACTCCCTACATTTATGAGGATATATACACTGTGGAGACAGAGACCACCACAGAACCCGGGATGGTGCACACATCCGACACCACCCCACATGGTGAGTGTTGGTGCATGTTTGTGGAACTGTTTGTCTGAATAAAGCTCCTTTGGCGGGAATATACACCCTGAAAGAGCATCCCCAGAGTTAAAGAGCAAGGATTTGTGTCTAAACTACTTATGATCATGCAGCGATACCACAGAGATACCAGGTACTCCACCAACAGTAGCCTCAATAGACCAGAACGCCATGAAGCAACAAGACATGCTGAGTTGTTATTAGATGGGCTGTGACTCACTTTATCTTGAAAGGAAACACTATAAAGACGACTGTCGACGTCTTTTTAATGTGTGCTAATGTGTTCCTCCTAAATTTGGTTTGAGGTCTGTCACTTTCCATCAGATCATCCACGACGCATTTTTATGCTACGTGTGAACACGCCCTGAAAAGTTTAAGAGAATTTGGATATGACAAGAAAACAGAGCTTCATTAGAATAAGCCCTGGAGTACATGGACATCACAGATTGAGGCGTACTGTCAAACCACATAAAGAAAGTGTTTTTGTTGTTGTTGTTGTTCCATCCAACTGTGTGTTATTCACGCAGGCTGGCAAAGGCAAAGCAGTAGCAACAGCTAGAAAGAGCGAGCAGTAAGCGAGCTTTCTGGTCATGAGTCGACCTTTAATATTTTAGATAGCTGAACATTTTTCTGCTTTTAGACTCCATTGTAGAAGTGCTGGAAATATCCTGACGTGACATACCTGCATTTGACCAGTCATCCACAAGAATCAGAGGACCGCCAAACTAGACGACCCGGCAGACACTGCCAAAAGCTGTTATTTTAATGTCAGAACCAACAGTGTCGAGGGAGGATTCCTATGTAACATCTTCATTTTATGAAAGGTTGCTTTTAATGTTTAACATTAAAATTGATTTTAACACTTCGAACCTGGAGAAAATACTTGAGATTTCAAGTATTTATTTTTTTTTAAATTTCAGCATTGTGTCTGTATACTGACCATCCTAGTAATATCCTTGTAAGTGAAACATGACTCCCCCCACCCTTTTCTTTTACATTAATTATTCATATTACATGATTATAGAGAAATACACAAATCACTATCAAATGTCACCCATTGATTTGGAAAGATGTTTTTTATTAAAAAATAGTATAATAACGGCAGGTATACATGTTCTGAATCATGCTGCAGTAGGTAAAACAAGATTTAAACTGCTTTGGTATATAAACACACAGAGCTAGGACTTGAGGGTAAGCTGTAGAAGTTCAGATAAACATTATGCACTCCTGTTCAACATATATACAACAGATGTGCCTGCACTGCTGTATGTCTACTACATAACATATAATAACTCCCTCTGGCCTTGCGTCTGTGGACCTTGTGTGAAGAGCTGTGAGCAGTTCTAGATGATACCCACGGCCTGTTGTGATCCTGCTCTGTTCAATGTTCACATTGTCAGAGGGAGAACACTGAAAAGTCCTGGGAATTGTGCGTGAAAATGCAACTGGGCAGAGTTCCAACCCCCCCCGGAAAATGCATATGGAGCATGAAGTCAAATGATGCATTCTTTGCCGCATATTTTGTCATTAACGTTAAGATCTTTCTTGAATTTTGAGTCGGCCAATGGAACAGCTGATTTGTCATTGCATTGTCACCACCACAACCACCACCGTGCTGTTTTCTAGAAAAATCTCTTCTTTTGTTGTGGCCTAACGTGTCTTACATACCAGTCATCTGCACACAAATGGCAGCTAGTTTTTTGTACACCAAACTCATGTTGTTGTTCTGGCCAATCGTGTGTCTTTTGTGTTAACTGTGGCAGTAAACCAGGAAGACTATAGGATTGCCTTCAACCAGTAACTCGTGCGCATGTTGGAAACATATAGAAATTGGTCAGCCATTGTAATACATGTGTCATCACAGAGAATAGGTAACTTGCTCAATGTAATATCTAATTTGTAACGTTAAGCCAATGTGACCACAGTGCTTTTTCACCAGTCAGTAGCATAACAGTAGACTAACATGCTTTCTGGTTTATGACATGTCGAAAGCGTATAACATTTATACTCTAAATAATTAATATAGAATTAAAAGCAAACGTTCTAAATGTTTCAGTATTTTATCTTACCATGTTGGGTATAACCAGTTATAGAAGCTGAGTGTCGACCCTCTCAGTTAAACTGTGATTTATCCGCTGACTCCAAAGGACAGCCTGTTGCACTCTCTCCGCATCTCCATTTCTGTTTTGTTTTTGTTTTTTCCGGATGTCCAATGAAATATTAACGTGGACAACCATTATGGAAAGGAAAGATGCAGGCTGGTGCTGAAAGAGACAGAGATCACTTGTAGAGGTCACATTCTAACATGTTAAGAAGCTGAAAATCTGTCTTGTCATAAACATAAATCCATCCATCCATCAATCGGGGGACTCTTTTTCAGTTGCACTTAAATAGAAAAAGAAGGCTAAAGCTAGCAGTAGCTTAGCAATAAGATAGGGAAAAGGGGAGAAAAGCTAGCCTGGCTCAAACTAAATCTGCAGAACAAAATCATAGCACCTCTTAAACTCACTTATTAACAAGTTATATCTTGTTCTGTTGTGGTTATATGCTGGACTGTTTCTTGGCTGCACACAGTGACCTCGTTTTACTCGTGTTTTGTGTATATTGTATAATTTTGTGATTAAAATGTTTCAAAACATCCACATTGTACATATAACACCCTAAGCGGTTGTATATAGGTGTAATGTAAAACTAATTTGGTAATGGCAATAGAATTTGGCATCAGGGTCGAACCAACACCATGACTCACTTTTTGACTCAAATCTCGTATTCTCCCTTTTCTTTCTGTCTCTGATAAATAGACAACAACCAGTCTGACGACATGCCAATCATAGCCGTCATGGTGGCCCTGTCCTCCCTGCTGGTCATCATCTTCATCATCATCATCCTCTACATGCTCAGGTTGGTGAAGTGTGGATGGTGTTACGCACTGCACACTAGCTGAAAACCTGTGTTGAAGGCCTAAGGTGCTCCTGTTACCATGGCAATGGCTGATTGGCATTCAGCTGTGAGACCAAAGCAGTGTGTTTATTTGTGTGTGTATGTGTGCGCCTGTGAAATGAAGACAGTTTCTATATCTTTGTGTATTAATTTTTGATCTGTGTTGATTGACAGGTTTAAAAAGT
Organism: Nannoperca australis; assembly: GCA_036023655.1. NCBI lineage: Eukaryota > Metazoa > Chordata > Actinopteri > Centrarchiformes > Percichthyidae > Nannoperca > Nannoperca australis. The sequence goes on from JAVQJD010018790.1 coordinate 20,661, forward strand.
ACAAGCAGGCGGGAAGCCATTCAAACTCCTTCAGACTAACCAATGGTAGATCAGATGATACAGGTAAAACACCCACACACGCATTTGTGTGCGTGCGCGTGTGTGTTAGCGCACGCTTTGTATGTGTCGGCAGATGTGACTGCATACTCACAGAGCAATCATTTCTTTGTTTTGGGTCGTATCAGCAAATATGTTCAGCTGGCTTGACCTAACTTGTTACTCTGAGTTGTTTCTGATAAGACTTGATTAATCTTGCTTCCTTCACTGATAACATTTCACTGGTGGACTCTAAGCAGAAGGCTTTTGTTCACTGTGATTACCTAACCAACAGGGCTGCAGTGAGCTCCCTCATATGTCACAGTGTTGAATCACATCACCCTCTGGTGGTCATCTTTAGAGACAACACCAAACAATGAACTCAGTGTAACTTTATGTAAGACTGTTCAACTGTCATTTTCTTACCCCTTTCTTCCATGTCTATCTCCACCTGTCTCACCCCTCCCATTCCTTCCCTCCCCTCCTCACTCCTGCCTCCTCCCTTCCTGCTCGACGTCACAGAACTCCAGAGCGTCCCTTTATTGGCCCGTTCACCCAGCACAAACAGGAAATACCCACCGCTTCCCGTCGACAAGCTCGAGGAAGAAATGAACCGTCGCATGGCTGATGACAACAAGCTCTTCAGGGAGGAGTTTAATGTATGGCACACTCAAGCACCCACTCTTTGATAACACACTAAACCTTTAATCCATATCCCTGTAGCCTAAATAAGTGATCCCCAACCAGTGGTTACTTCTAGCCCAGGGGGTTATTTCAGTTTCCAAGGGGGTACATGGAAACTAGTTAGCAAGGATGCAGAGAAGTCAAAATAATTACTCAAAGAAATGTATAAATGGTTGTTGTTTTTTTTTAAAGATAGCTAGGACAAACAAGTTAGATAGCTTAAATGAATTGCTAACAGTTGAAGTAGATAGTTAAAAGTAACAGATAAATGGTTAAATAAAACTTAAAGTAAACCATTTAAATAATTAGCTAAAAGTAATGCATAAATAATTGAAATAGTAAGCTAAACGTAATGGACAACAGTGAAAATAATTAGCTAAGAATAATGGATAAACAGGGTAGATAGCTAAAATAAATGGCTAATATTTGAAATAGATTGCTAAAGTAATAAATAAAGTTGAAAGATCCAGCTTATGCCAGTCCAAGTGGTATAGTAGTTTGCAAACTTGGTCAAACCTATCTAAACATTGACAATTCAATTGTATGATAAAACTAGTGTTACTTAACATCCACTTCAAAAACATGGCAGGTGGTCCTGATGAAGGGGTACTTGAGATCATCTGGTAGGGATGTGGTGGTACAGCAGACAAAAAGGTTGGGAACCACCACAAAAAATGTGAACTTAAACAATCATCCACTTAGCAACACTTATAGTTTGGCAAATAAACAAAACGAACTTCAGATTACTCTGATTCTTCTGCGGCAGCACAGTCACACAAAATACATTTGGGGTGATGTATTTTGTTGTTAGATATTGTTATCTAAATGTGTGGGTTTTATTCTGTGTGTTTAGGCATTGCCAGTCTGCCCCATCCAGGCATCATGCGACGCTGCTTCCAAAGAAGAGAATAAAGAAAAGAACAGATATGTCAACATCCTGCCGTGTGAGTAACAGCAGAACACCGACATTTATCAGTACAATCATTGTAAATATCAGACAGCTGGCAATCAAAAAAAGTTTACAATTTGATTTACTGATTTATGCTTTAGTAGTCAGGATGGAGAAATTGTAATGTACCCATGTGTAATTAAAATCCCCCCTCTCAATCTGCTCCTCCTCTTTATTTGCCTCGTCTCTCCACGTCTCCTGCTTTTTCCCTCAGATGATCACTCCAGGGTGCATCTCTCGTCTCTGGAGGGAGTCCCCGACTCTGACTTTATCAACGCCTCCTTTATAAATGTTTGTATAAGTGCAGCATATTTTTTCCACAAAAGAAACAAAATAAATATGACACTCTCATTTTGTCTCTTTTTTTTGTCTCGTACTAACTTCTCAACTTGATTTGCAGGGTTACCAAGAGAAGAATAAGTTTATTGCAGCTCAAGGTAAGGTTTGTGCCTGAAAAGCAGTGCTGTGGTTTATTAACACACTACCTGATTATTAGCTTATTACTTGTCGTCTGAGTTTCTGTATCTTGTCTCGACTTCTCAGGGCCGAAGGAGGAAACCGTAAATGACTACTGGCGGATGATCTGGGAGCAGTGCACATCCACCATTGTCATGGTGACCAATCTGAAGGAGAGAAAAGAGGTAGGCAAACTGGAGCTTCTCCCCCCCCCCCCGGAAGAAGATATGTGTGTTTTTTCTTTACGGACAGATTCATGCATTTCGTATTGAATATACATACACGGTTGAGATGTAAAAGACTGGATAACCCAACATAACAAAATCACCCCCAGCCTCTTGGTTTTATCTTTAACCTGTCTTTGTTTGCAAAGTTAATTTTTTATTTGTTAAGTTAAACAGGGCACTGTTCGAATCCCTGTGAGGGCCAGGGCAAGCATGACCAGTCTTCAAATCATGACTCAATACCTTAATCTCTTTTAGTTTTTTCACTCCACTCATTCTGTCATAGATGCAACATAGTTAGGTTATTGTTAATTTAGATAACTTAATTTATATTTTTGCCCAACTTTTCCTACAATAAATTCAGACTGTGATTCCTTTTGTGTACTCAGCTTTGTGAGATGTTAAATCACTCTCTGTTTCAGTGCAAGTGTGCGCAGTACTGGCCGGACCAGGGCTGTTGGACATATGGGAACATCCGCGTATCTGTAGAAGACACAATGGTTTTGGTGGACTACACCATCCGCAAGTTCTGCATCCAACAGGTCAAATCTTATTAGTGTGGCTACCAGGATATTAATTGTTGTATCCTGTGTTTATCTTCCCATTTTCTCTGGAAGTGTTGGTGTGACTAAATACATGAGAAAACCTGGTGTGTGTATCTACAAAGATCTTTTCAAAAGTATCAGCACACACTGCAGACCCAAAACAGATAAAAATGTATTCGAAACTTTGGATATGCTGTCATTTAAGTTTATTCACATAAATGAAAACCTAGATAACACTCACTGTGTTGTGGCTTGGTCTATGGCCTGGTTTTTGTGTGTCCCAGGTGGGAGACGTGTCTGGGAAGAAGCCCCAGAGACTTGTCACCCAGTTCCACTTCACCAGCTGGCCAGATTTCGGGGTGCCCTTCACCCCTATTGGCATGCTCAAGTTCCTCAAGAAAGTCAAGAATTGCAACCCCCAGTATGCCGGGCCCATTGTGGTCCATTGTAGGTGAGTGGGTTAATGCTTACACGCTTACTCTTGCCTATTTTGTTGCGTGGCGCACACACACTCATATTCATACTGTCACTCACTCATACTCATGTGTCATATTTCTGTCCGTCAGTGCGGGCGTGGGGAGGACGGGAACCTTCATTGTGATCGATGCCATGTTGGACATGATGATCGCCGAGAGGAAGGTGGATGTGTTTGGCTTCGTCACCAGGATCAGAGCCCAACGCTGTCAGATGGTCCAGACTGATGTAAGTCCACTCGGCCCAGGGCACACTGCTGAAAAGACACTCTTTACTATTCACATGGAATTCAGTCTCTCCTGCGATGTCGTGTTTTCGACATAATGATGTTTTGACGTCCAGTTATGTTTCACCTTCTTCTCTCCGTCCCACAGATGCAGTACGTGTTCATTTTCCAGGCGTTGTTAGAGCACTACTTGTACGGAGACACAGAGCTTGAAGTGACCTCTCTGGAGTCCCACATGGCCAAACTCTACTCCCCCTCACCTGGAGCTGGCTGCGGTGGTCTGGAGGCTGAATTCAAGGTCTGTTTTGTGTGTTGTATTCTTCCAAATAGACAGTTGTTCTCTTTGACCCCTCAGTGATCATACCTCTGAATCTTAACGGTTTCATTCCTATAAGATGATTGTTAGTTAATGACTAGGTTTATATTTTAACCGGCAAATGTCCTTAAGTCCTTAAGTTGTAATCTCATCATTTCTAGAAACTGACATCCATCAAGATTCAGAATGACAAGATGAGAACAGGCAACCTGCCCGCCAACATGAAGAAGAACAGGGTCCTACAGATCATTCCATGTGAGTGATGCAGTTATATGTGTGAGCTGTGGGGTTTTTTCAGTATTGGTGTGTTTACAGTAAACAAGGTGATGAATGACGAATGCCATGATGCAGATAATGAAATTGCAGATAGCCCACCGTGGTGAATTCCTAAAGGTTTTCTTTAATCAAGGTTAATGTTTCTCCCTGCTTGTAACAGATGAGTTCAACAGAGTGATCATTCCAGTCAAACGCGGAGAGGAGAACACCGACTACGTCAATGCCTCTTTCATTGATGTGAGTGTAACAGTGCATGGATAAGAGTGGACCATTTCATTTCATTAATGCAAGTGATCGATCAGGTGGTTTAAGCCCTTCTTTCTCCCTCCTTTCATTCCTCTTTTCACTTCCTGCCATCTCCTTGCTCTGGTCATAGGGCTACCGTCAGAAGGACTCCTACATGGCAAGCCAGGGCCCCCTGCAGCACACCATGGAGGACTTCTGGAGAATGATCTGGGAGTGGAGAAGCTGCTCCATAGTCATGCTCACTGAGCTGGAAGAGAGAGGGCAGGTGTGTGTCTGTGTGGATGTGTGCAGATACAAACACTAGTATTAGATATCAGGTCAATAACTGGCTAAAATAGAATATTGATATTAGGTAATGTACTCAATGCTAACTTGATGCCACCAGTCTTCTATAACATGTTGACAATCTGAGCAAAAGTGACTTGATCTTTAGTGGGTTTCCAACATATCTTCATGTCAGATCTTGAATAAAATATGATTAAAATGATTAGTTCACATGGTTTAATGCTACAAGAAAGTGTCAAAGTAATTGTTGGGAACAGTCAGGAAATTCTTTGCCAAAACTGGAAGGTTACAATCCAGTTATTTCCAGCAAATGTGTTGGATTTGGTGTCGGTTTCCTTCTTTGCTCATGTACTTAATAGTTAATGTAATTCGAATTTTAGCAGTTACTGTTGAGACATCTGGAGAAATGAAAAACCTCTATTTTTAGTGACTGATACTTTAGATTTCCTTGAAACTTGTTCAGAATCGTAGCACGTCATTATGGATTATCTCCATTATGGGTCCTGCAGGAGAAGTGTGCTCAGTATTGGCCCAGTGATGGTGTGGTGGCCTATGGCGACATCTCCATTGAGATTAAAAGGGAGGAGGAGAGCGAGAGCTACACAGTGCGTGACCTCCTGGTCACCAACATCAGGGTAAGAAAGGACTCAATGAAACAAGCAGATGCTCCAAATACAAACACACTGGAGCATCTAACAAATTACCAAAATAATCAATAATCAATTAATATCGTGCTTAGATGAACTAATACTGATTATATACCAATCAGTATAAATATAAAACCTCCTTATCGTCTTTTTATCTTTGCAGGAGAACAAGGCTCGAGCAGTGCGTCAGTTCCACTTCCATGGCTGGCCAGAGGTGGGCATCCCTACTGACGGTAAAGGCATGATCAACATAATTGCTGCAGTGCAGAAACAACAGCAGCAATCTGGCAACCACCCCATCACTGTGCACTGCAGGTACGACACACACACACACACACACACACACGACCATCTTCACTATGTGGCTCTTTCATCATGTATGTACCAGAGTAAGAAACAAAGAGGGAACAAAACACTTGACATTAAGACAATTATATTGATTATTTGTATTACTGTTGCATGTGGAAATGCCTCTGGCAATCAAGTATGCTGGTGTGTTTGGGAAATTGTTGCAGCTGTTAAATCACAGGAAAAAACTGCTCAGAAGAATTGTTCTCTGCTTCCTTGTGACATTTGAACTGCACCCAGAAATTTTCAATATGTGCATTCACAACAAGCCTCTCACATGTAAGTTGTTTCTGCACACGCTTACTACAGTGTGTAAGTTGAGGTTTACATTTTTGCCTGTGTGTGTGTGTGTTTACAGTGCTGGTGCTGGCCGGACGGGGACTTTCTGTGCGTTGAGTACAGTCTTGGAGAGGGTGAAGGCAGAGGGCATCCTGGATGTCTTCCAGACGGTCAAGAGCCTCAGACTGCAGAGACCCCACATGGTGCAGACACTGGTGAGGGCCCTTTGAACCTTAATAGGAAATTATCTTTTATTATTTCTTTGTCATAGGGCAATATAAGCAACTAGTTCATCTTTGAAAAAGGACATGTTGAATCTGAGACATGTTCTTTTCTCACGTGTACTTCTGACTTTGGGATGACCCTTTCCAAAAATTCACATGTTGCCCTGTTTCCCCTCAATAAGCAACAGATTGAACTTATTTGAGTTTTGTCAGAAAGTAACAAAATCCGCCTATCAGTCTTTCTAAAGCTCAATTATTAACACATTATATCTTGTTTCTTTATTCCATACAAAATCCAGTGTTATGTGCTGGATTATTTCTTGGCCAAGACCAGTTACCAGGCAATAAGTGGAGGTTACTAGTCCCAGTCAAGTAATAGTCCAGCATGTAACCCACCCGAACGAGATTTGCTGTGCTAATTAGTGAGCTTTAGAGGTGCTGGTAGGTGGATTTTGTTACCTTTGTACAGAGCCAAGATGGTCGTTTCCCCCGTTTCCAATCTTTATGCTAAGCTAAGCTAACCAGCTGCTGCCTCCAGTTACATACTATTTACCATACAGACTTGAGAGTGGTATCAATCTGCCCATGTAACTCTTAGCAGGAAAGAGTCAAGAATAGTTTTATTTTCTTTAGGAGATAGTGATGACGTTTAAATGCAATGCAAATTTGGGTTTTGGAGTCTTAAGTGTTTCATTTAATTGCTTAGATCTTTCTTTTTCAATTTAGTGTATATTGTACTTTGACATCAACGTGAAAAACACGGTTAAAGGAGCTTTCATAATGCATCAATACTCAAACTACAGCTGTGTGGTCGTACTGCTGTTTATACTGTATCCCTCATACAAGGGATCAATGATTTCAGTGATTGAAATGTGACAGATTTCAGAAAATTGTATTGTTAATAGTTCCAACTGACATGGCTGTTTTTCATGTCCCCTCCCCGTCCTTCAGGAGCAGTACGAGTTCTGCTACAAAGTGGTCCAGGAGTATATTGATGCCTTTTCTGACTACGCCAACTTCAAGTAGGGACCTGCCATGGATGGATGTCCGCATACAAACATATGCACACACCACAACACACACATATACATTACCATGCAGAAAGCTGCATATTCCCATCTGATGGATTAAAACAAAAAAAGACTCATCACAACGTGATTTGTGGATGGGAGGCACTGCCCGGAGGAAAAGGCCTCGGCCCAGAAGACAGGGCAGCGCAGTCGGACAGAGAAAATAACTGAGATGCCTTCTTGAATATTTTGTAATATTGGTCTTGTTAATACAGCCCATCACCCTCCTTTAGCTCCCCATCTCTTCTCTCCCCCCATATGTATATATATACTTACTGTGTTGCATCTTATTACTTTGGTTTCAGACACAGTTTTAAGTTTGGCTGCATTTTCTGGTGGCACCTGTAATGTATTTTATTAGTATATATATATATATATATATAAATATATATGAATATAAATCTAATGCTTTGGAGGCTAATGTAAAAAAAAATCCAGAGTCATATTTGGGGTTTTTTTGTGTTGTTTTTATTATTTTATTTTTTACTTTTTAGGGACAGAGACTTAAAATATTTTTGGCTTTGCTAGAGTCATGCTATAGCAACATGTGTGGTAGCAGAACCCTCAACATTTACAAACAAAACCTAGAATATTTTTCCCTCTTAAACACACACACACATACACACAAATTTAGTTCCATTTATAGATCCACTTACAGTTTCTCCCCTTTAAGGTTCAGGGGTTCAAAGGTCACTCACGATTGAAGATCAGAATTGAATTTCTGTCATGTAGCTCATAGGACGCAGGCTGGCACACACACACACACACACACACACACACACAAAGAAACACATTAAATACCAGGAGCCATCCTCTTTTTCTTTTTTTATCGTGTG
>JAVQJD010018797.1:0-37566 GCA_036023655.1 Nannoperca australis
CCCCCCCCCCCCCCCCCCCCCCCCCCCCCCCCCCCCCCCCCCCCCCCCCCCCCGCAGGGCCAGAGCAGCAGCTGCCGTCTCCTCATTAACATGCGCACCTGCTCCCTGCGGCCTTTTTCCAGCGAGCTCGTGTGGCGCCTCACAACCTCAGCACCCGCCACCGCTGAGACTTAACGAGACTGGCCTTCTAGCAGCCAGATCTGCTGCTTCTCTCACTGCACCACGCACACGCGCACACACACACGCACACACACACACACACACACACACACACTGGCCTGGATACGGATATTATATGAAAACATTTCCCGCCACGCCGCTGAGTTGTAATGTAAAGATGCTTCAGTGTTATCGGTTAAATCAGAAAGTGGAACTGCGACAGAGGTTTCCTTTACAAACCACCACAGATCAGCGGGATCAGCACGCTATGTGCAGCTTGCCCAAGTTGTGTTACACGATTTCTGGTTCAGCACTGATGCACAGATCAGACTTTTTCTCTCCCGATAACGATGATGCCATCGCTTTTTTTCTCACAAATTAAACCTAAAGAAACTGCCTGACTGTTTGGAAGTCATTATATTGATCCTGAAGTGTAAACTTGTCGTGTGTCACCTGTTACTCCCATTTGAAACCACAACGGCCTGCAAAGTTGCCAATAGCACAGCAACTACTGTAAAAAGTATTACATTTTAAAGTAGACTTCTCATTAAATCAGGATTCTATGCAAGACTGTAAACTTGTTTCAATGTTTCATCAGATTAAATATATAGTTTTCATCTTAGTTTTTTTATCCTTTCAGTGAGCTCCTACTGTAGCTAGTGTTTTTTGGGGGGACTTTTTCCTTGTTTAAATAAAGGGTCTAATGATAGAGGGTGTCATGTTGCAGATTGTAAAGCCCTTTAAGGCATGCAAGGCCCTCCAGACATGTTTTAACATGTATATACATTTCTGTACTTTGAATAATAATTTGTATCTCATATGTTCTTTTCACCAAAAAAAAAGTTAAATTATCTCGTCATCATCTTCGAAATGACATCTGCTCCGTCTCCTTCATTAAAAATCCAGAATCTATAAGTTGAACTCCGGGTGTTTCCTCGAGCGTCTGTGAACTGGAGGCTTCATGTTTCCACATTACACTTTAAGTAAGTTGAGTATTGAACCAGGATTGGCTTCCAAACTGTGTGATGTCACAAATCACGCCTTAAGTGGGATTTTCAATGAGCACATAAAAACTTTCCACTTTCAGTGGGTGATTCCAAACATTCAGCTGTAGAAGCAAATATTTTTGAATGAATGGGAACAACTTTAATTATTGACTTGACTGTGATTTTGTAAAGAAAACACACGAAACTGATCTGACTTTCGGCTTCGTCATGCTTCCTCTCTGTGTGTCTTCGATGTTTTCCACCTGTGTCTTGTTAGCGTCTTCCCCTCTGTGTTTGCCAGTTCGTCTTGTCCATCTTGTCCAGCGTGCCAGCGCTCCCAGAGTCAAGTCCCTCCAGTTCTTTGTGTAAGACTTTCTCCAGCGTTTAACTGACTCTTTTTTTTTTTTTTGCCTTCCGCCTTGCGCGGCAATAAACTCCAGCCTGCTTTGTGTAAGCCCTGTGTCTGAGTCTGGGCCTACGTTCCGTGTGATGGCCCTTTAATGTTGCAGGCTAAATGACACTCAGCCAAGGTAGCGCTCTCTTCTCTCTACGTGGTGACATGCCACCGCTCACTACTACTGTTTATGCGGCGGGCAGCCTAGCATGTGATGTTTTCTTTTCCTTGCCACAGTCCTAAGGCTGCCTAATCCCCTGAGAGGGAGACCCTGTCCAAACACTCGCCTGTCCCTACAGAGGGGCCATGGCTCGGTCCCCATTTACACACACACACACACACACACACACTGGACCCCCTGGGAATGTTTGGGGACATGGTCCTGCCAGCCCCTCGGGGCTGACAGACTTGCTGGCTCTGGTCAGGTATTTGAGAGCGACGGCGGGGTTTTAATGTTGTGTTGAAGGCCGCTTTGATGTCGGCAGGATGTTCTATGCACAGTATTGTTTGGTGAGAGAAAAACACAAATATTCAATGAGAACTGATGTTTTTTATTTGTGTGCCAAAAACCCCCAAAACAAAAGATTTGACAAAAGATCCTGAAAGAAAAAAACAACAAAGCCTCAGAAATTTAGATTTTGAGACATTCCCTGTGTAATTTTCCTCGGCGCAGGAATTCACTTTTCAGAAATCTTTCATGTTTCTTGACAGAGGATGAGCCACAGTGTCTTCTGTTTCATCCTCTTCCCGTGCGTTGTCTGATGCCGGAGCAAATCCCCCCCGGGGAGGGAAGAATAACGAGCACCGAGGTGGTGGCCCGGTGCTTTGAAGTTCCCATAATGTTGGCTTGAAGCTCAAACACTGTGGCATAGATGCTGCCTTGTCCACAGGATGAATGAGTGCTGACAAAAGGGTCAAGGCGGGCACATTTCATCGCTGAGAGCTGCTGAAGGCTGCCATGACGGCTGCTTTTCTTGTGCCTCGACTTTTGGAAAGGACGGATTAGGAGCAAGAATTCCAAATAATGCAGATTTTTTTTTGTTCTCGACTCCGGTGCTATTCAGTAGATGCTTTGTTTTTGTAATGACCAAGAAACCCCCCTGGCCACCCAGCGTCGATGACAACAGTATTGAATCTGTGAAGGTGATGAATATGGGAATGTGGCGGCGGTGGGGAGGGCCTAATGCAGCAGGTCTGAGGTGGTTGGTTTTGGGGCTGGGTATTGGACCTTTGGTATAATATTTAGTGTTTTAGGACCAACACATATTAAAATGGTTGGTAGTAACATTTGCTTTAGTCTCAAAGTTGCACAGTTTCACTTGACTGACCACCACCTACAGTATTGTGTGTGTGTGTGTGTGTGTGTGTGTGTGTGTGGGCCCCCTTTGTTGAGCCGCTCGTATCCTCAGGGGACACCCTTCAACTCCACTCATTGTAATTGTTAATGTGTGAATGTGTGTCCCTCTGCAGCAGCTCTGGGAACTCGTTCGCTGGGGTCCGAGTGGCGTTTATGACTCAGACACAACCTGTGAGAAACATCACAGGAGTTTGTCCCCCCCGCCCCCACCCCTCTCAGTTTTACAGCCCCAAACAAGTTGTTCATGGGGGGCGGGGGAGTTGACAGTAGAAAGGCGAACGACCCGTTTAAAGCATAGTTTCTCATGGTTGTGTTGCTGTGTTGTAAAAAAACATCTTTTGAGAGAGACAGAAATTCAGCACGCAGCTGATTTATAAGCACAGTAGCGCACAAAGGGATGACCCTTGCGTGTCCCAAGTGTTGTCTTACCCTTGTGAACCCTCCTCAATCAGCGCTGAGCTGAAAGAAAGATTGGATGGATGGAAATAGTGTTCGGGAATTCCCTTTGACAAATTCCACTCTTTGTAATGCTAATTTTAAATGAGGAAAATATATAAATAATGGACATTTATTAGCAGGGTTTTACATCTTGCAGATAGAAGGTTTTTTTTAGATCATTAGTAAATTGTATGTATATATAATCTTTTGTTTGTTCAACCTACTCAGAGCAGGGCTGGACAATCAGTCCAAAGTCCAGTCATACTTTAATTAATCCAGACAAACCTATCAAAAGTAAGCTGGCGTGAGAAAGGAAATGATGTATATTTAAAAAAACATAAATGTGACAATATGTCGTGATATGAATTTTAGATCGTACAATTTATGAGTCAAAGCACCCTCTACTGCACAGCATGGAGTGAATGTTTTCTTCCATACATTTGTATCTGTGTACTGTGGAAACAGGAAGTGGATGTTTAATTGGTTGAGCTATAAGTTTTGTTAGAGACGCATATCACAGAAGTCCTTTATATTCCTCATGGATGCAACCTTCTTGTTCCTCACCTGTCACTGGCTGCGAAACAATGTTGCTGACACCTCCACCTGTGTTTTCTCAGGTGCCGTGACGGATACTTAGGAAGCAGGTGCCAGTTTCGTGACCCGTGCACCACCTCGCCATGCATGAACGGCGGCACGTGTCGCGCCGTGTCCAGGGGGAACACGGCGGACTTCAGCTGCACCTGCAGACTGGGCTACACCGACCGCCGCTGCCTGACCCCCATCGACAACGTCTGCATCAGCTCGCCGTGTCGCAACGGGGGCACCTGTGAGCTGGAGACCCTCCAGACGTACAGATGTCGCTGCCCACCTGCATGGTCAGGTAACAGACAGCAGTATTATGACATTTCTAACGTGGGTGTTGAGCACAAGACGGATATTTTCATTTTACCCGAATTCTCACAACTAGAACTCAACATTTCTTTTTCTTCAGATTCTTTTCAGTGTAGTAGTAAAGCAATTTGTGCAGAGATTGCACCAACCATTGTCGGTTCAGTGATCTTTTCTGAGAGTTTTGAATTTGAAGGATTGGAAGGGGTATCAAAAAGAACAACCTTAAAAAACACTAGATGCTTTTTGTGATTGTCTCAGATGAGCTTATTATCTTCTATAAGCACTGCCCACATCATGCCTTTGTGCCCTCAGGTAAAACGTGCCATCAAGCCGACCCCTGTGCCTCCAATCCGTGTGCCAACGGCGGCCAGTGCTCCACCATCGAGTCCCACTACGTCTGTACGTGCACGCCGTTTTTCTCCGGAAAGACCTGCAAACAGGACGTCAACGAGTGTGACGCAAACCCGTCGCCCTGCAAGAACGGCGGCATGTGCATCAATGATGTTGGAGGCTACCGATGCCACTGCCCGCAGGAGTACACGGGCAAGCACTGCGAGAGCCGCTACCTGCCCTGCAACCCTTCGCCCTGCCATAATGGAGGCACCTGCATCCAGAAGGGAGAGACCAGCTACGAATGCTCCTGTGTGCCGGGTAGAGACGTCTCACTAAACTCATGCTTAGGGAGCTACATTAGAGGAGGGATTGACATGGCACAGCAAAGAGGAAATAGATGGACGCTAAGGGAGCTACTTTGACTGGCTAACGTGTTAGCAGTTAGCTCACCAGCTAATAATAATTTTTGGGATGAAGATGGGCAGATTAATTATGTTTTGCAACCTTAAGGTGTTTCCAGGTCTAGAAAGATGAAAATGACTGTGAAGTATTGATCAGATCCTTCACTTGTGGGCTGGCACGAGTCATGTGATCCTCTTGAATTAATGTCAGGTTGTTCATTTCTAAACGTGCTGTGTTCCTGAAGTCTCTCAAGTTGAATTTAAATGTCGGTGCCTGCAAGTTACTGGTTAAGAGATGATGTCATTTAAGGCAGGGCGTGTTGCTGCTTATGTTTTGTACTGTGTGTGTGTGCGTGTGTGTATGTGTGTTTGTGTGTGTACACATATGTGTATGTTTTGGTGTGTGAACGAGGCGGAGCAGGAAGGCATCGGAGCTTATCGTAAGGAAATGGTCAAAGGACAACATCCGTTTCACATAGCTGAGTGAAGCAAAGCCTGCTGGGACTGCAGTCATATAGTCCTACCCACCACCTCATCACCTTCACACTGACTACCTTTGCCTTGTTTTTGTCTTTGTCCACTGAGTCCAGAAATTCATTGCCGACCCAAACAACAACTCTAACAAACATGGCCCAAAAAATGCATTTGAGACTATATATAATTTCATAATTGTTAACTGTTCTCAGTAGCTTTGCTGGTCGTTTAGGAAACACCAGTCCGGTTTTCATAAAGATGACCACAAATAAGGGATGCGCTGGTTTTGAGCTTTACTTTATATTACCCAGCATGTCCCATGTGCAGTCCAGTGGTTGCCTCTTGTGTAGCTGTGTAACAGAGTGGTTGTTATTGCACGGCGAGGTTGCCACAGACCTCAAGAGGGTACAGCTGCCTTCTTTCTCGGGAGGAAAAAGACAGTTGACCACATTTAACTGAAGAGAAGTTTCGCTACCTTAGTTGTAAGTGGAAGCTTGTCGTTTTCAAACTGGGAGAGACGAGTAACTGAAAATCTGAAGCTTTCACTAACAGCGGGGGGGGGGGGGAAATTAAGGGGAGTCTGTTTCTTTTATTTTTCTCTTTGTTTCAGGTTTTACAGGAAAAAACTGCAACCACAACATTGATGACTGTCCAGGTCACGAGTGCCAGAATGGAGGAACATGTGTGGATGGAGTCAACACCTACAACTGCCAGTGTAAACCAGAATTTACAGGTTCGTAAAGCGATGTTCCGGTACACGTGTCAATGCTTTTTCTTAGTTAAGAGGCTTAATTATCACTTTACTTTTCTGGGGGGATGTGACCCAGCTTCCCTTTAATCCTCTGCCCTCTGGTTCTCTCACAGGTCAGCTCTGCACAGAGGACGTCGATGAGTGCCAGCTGATGCCCAACGCCTGCCAAAATGGCGGCACGTGCCATAACACCTACGGCAGCTACCAGTGTGTGTGCGTGAACGGCTGGACTGGGGACGACTGCAGCGAGAACATCGACGACTGTGCCAGCGCTGCGTGCCACCAGGGATCCACCTGTCACGACCGCGTAGCTTCTTTCTACTGCGAATGCCCCCATGGCCGCACAGGTATTCACACGACAGGAGATGCAACAGCCTTATGAGCTTAAATTAAATTAGCTGTCTTTGACAAAATGGCATTTTATTTTGGGCTGTGAGGTTTGCTGGAAGTAACGAATGAAAACTAAAATTAAAGGCTGCAAAGTCGACAGCAGCGAGTAAGTGCTTCATCCAGTGAAAGTGGCGCTCATAAATGCTGATCTGAACTGCTTGTGTTGGTAAACAGGAGCGTGTTTATGCAGGTTACAGATCACATGTTAGATCATTTCTTCATCACTGACATTTGAAGTTTTTTAACCTCCTTTTTCTTCCTCAAAATAAAATATATCTTTAATGTTAATTCTCTGCTGTTTCAGAGTAAATACATGCTGCTGTGAGAACAGCTCTGTTGAATACTAGAGACTGTACTTCATCAACATCTCTTTCACTTGAAGTCAGCTTACCTCAACTTGGCATTCCACATTAAATATGTGTCCTGTAACAAAAAACCCTGACTTGGGATCATAAAGTCACTGGTGCATGGAGTTGAAGTACTGCAGTTTTACAAGACTTGCAGTTCATAAAATCAGCCTGGTAATATTTAAAACAGTACTCCACCGATTTTAGAAATTACTCTCCTGTAAAAACATCTGACTCACGATGGACTGTTTGGAATTAAAACCCTTTTAAAATCGATGCAGCAGAACCAAAGATTTTGCCTTTTGTTATTCCACACATACTTCGTCCTTGTCAAAACCTGCTGTCTACATTACATACAATGCAACTCCACCGCAAGGAGTTTGGTTGAAGACTCGGTTGTGTTCTAGTAGCAGCTAATGAAGCTTAGTTTAACTCAGTAGTTGTACTCAGTATTACTCCCCATGAGATACAGACTTTGATGTGTACAATCAGGCCCTTTTTAAGTGATGGGAGGACGCTCAGTCCAGTATTATAAAGTCCATCTTCTGTATTGTGTAACAGGACTGCTGTGCCAGCTGGACGACGCCTGCATCAGCAACCCTTGTCAGAAAGGCTCCAACTGTGACACCAACCCCGTCAGCGGAAATCACTTCTGCACCTGCCCATCAGGATACGTCGGGGCTTCCTGCGATCAGGATGTTGACGAGTGCTCGCTGGGTAAAACGCACATGATTTGACCTGTAAACTCTGTTTTAGCCCAATAATCTGAATGATTACTATCATAGGGGAGCGGTTCAAGGAAGATTCTCAACCATCACACATGCTTTTGTAACTCTTATAGAAGCCACAATACGAGCTCATTCTTTCCTGTTATTATGGTTCTTCTGGTACCCATAATTGTGCCCATAATCGCAGTAAATATCACCCTCAGGGGTATTATTGCCGCAATCACACACAGTCGAGACTTTGGTTTGGCTTTGTCAAACTACACTAAACCACCCAAATCATCTCATTGTCATGTCTTTGCAGTCAAATTCCTCCGTGTTAGGTCTTGTAGGTACAGACCTGCCTGTTAAAGTCGAGTAAAGTTAACGTATTAATGTGTTTAAACAGGTTCCAACCCGTGTGAGCACGCAGGGAAGTGTATAAACACCAAGGGTTCGTTCCAGTGTAAGTGCCAGCGGGGTTACGTGGGGCCGCGCTGCGAGCTGGACATCAACGAGTGCATGTCCAACCCGTGTATGAATGAGGCCACCTGCCTGGACCAAATCGGAGACTTCCACTGTATCTGCATGCCAGGTGAGACATTTTAAGAGAATTATTGATCAGAAAATGTGATACTCAGGTATTGGACCATCTTGGAGTAACTGCCCTAGGGCATGACCACTCATGACTTTGTTCTTGTTAACCTCAAATATAATGTAGTTTTTACTTTATTCAACTCGTTTAGATTCATATTGCCTATTTACAGTAAATCAAGGCTAACGAACAAGTCGCATGGATTCACAAGTAACTTCCTTCCAGGTTGAATCGGTCCAGTTTCAGGCCCTGTAGATTTAGCATCACTTCTTTATAAATTTTATTGCAATATACTTTTTTGTGTTAATAGAGACCTGTTTAATTTACCCATGGAACGACAGGATTACATACTAAACGGCTCCAAACATGACTGAAGTGTGCAGTACACGCCTCTTCCTTTTTACATGGTCCTATTTAGTGCTGAAGTGATTAGATTGATCAGTTTTACAGATTTACACAAAATTAATCAGCAACAGTTCTGATAATTGCTTAATCATTGAAGCCTTTCATGTAAAATCCGTCTCCAGCTTCTTAAATGTGAGGACTCGCTGATTTTCTCAGTCTTCTATCAGTGTCTATTGAAAACCTTTGGGTTTTGGACTGTTGCTCAGATTAAATGAGCCACTTGAAGGTTTCACTTTTTCTGACACTGTGTCAAAGAAACGATTTTCGATTCATCTTAAAAAATGAAGCTGAAATGATTCATTCATCAGTCAATTAGTCGATTTTGAGGAATGTGCTGCTTTACTTGGTCTTATGTTATAGTTGCTGAATATCTCGAGGTGTTGAACTGTTGGTTGGACATGATGAGCAAATTGATGATGTCACCTACACTTAATATAAATGATTGCCATTTTTCACTGGGATTAATCAATTAACAAAATAATTGCTAATTGAAATGCCATTTTTGTTCATATTGCCACTGTGTATAATTTAAATGCACTACAGCAGTACTTAACAGCAGTGTAAACATGCCTCTCACTGTATCTCTGTCTAACAAATCCATCTGCCTCCCGGTCCTCCCTTGCTAACCGGCCAGGTTACGAGGGGGAGTTCTGCGAGATCGATACGGACGAGTGCGCCAACAGCCCCTGCCTGAACAACGGCAAGTGTATCGACAAGATCAACGCCTTCCACTGCCAGTGCCCCACAGGTGAGGCTGCCGTACTGCTGCAGAGGAGGGGGAGGAGGGAGGAGGAGGCGTGGGGCCAGGGGGGCACAGAGGTCGATCTCTCCCTCTCCACCTCGCGCTCTTTCTCTCTGTCTCTATCTCTCAAACACAAACACACACAAACACCTTTCTGGACGGGCACTAATCCCAGCCCTGAGGCAGGCTTACGCAGGCCCGGGTAGCCTCGAACAAACGCAGCAGCTGAGGAGGAGAGGGGAGGAAAAAAAATCTATAGGGAAAGGCTTGAGGAAGTTTGAACTTTTTAAACAAGTTTCTTATCCCTTTTACAAAGTCTGATGAGTGAGCAGAAACTTGTGGCCCTAAACAAGACTTTTGAATGTGACTGGGAGAGCTAATAATAGAAGGCAGGGCTACTACAACACTCCATAAAGTGACATTTTCTGTCTTGTCAAACAAGGTAGTTGTTTGGTCTATTTTGAGAACAGCTAGATGTTTGGCTGCATTCACCCCCCCTCCCTCTACACTATTTGGACAACAGGTATTGATGTTTGGGGTGAAAGAATGCAACTATTGAATCCTGGACAGAAACAAAAAGAAAGAGCAAAGGAACCGTCTTCAAACTCTCCAAATGTTTTTTAGTTTTGCATTCTTTCAGTGGGATCATTGAGGTGGAAGTGATTATTATCATTTTCTTCTACTTGTTCTTTCTTTTCGGGATGGAAAATAGCGAAGCTCTGAGTCGGGTGGATCAAAGGCGGCCTGGGTGGAGAGAGGCAGGATTCCTCCTGTTGAGAGAAAAAAGAAAGGAAGAGGGAAAGATGGAAAGAAAGAAAGAAAGAAAGAGAGACCCCAACAAGGAAGCTTTTGAATTAATAGAGAGGGGGTACAAGAGTGAGCACAAGAGCTTAACGCCTAAGAAAACTGTGTGTGTGCCAGTGAGAGAGAGGGTTATGTGAGGAAGCAGCACAAAGTGGTGGCGGCGGTGAAAGTGTTTTTTGGGAGGGTAGATGGAGGGTTGGGGGGTAAGAGGTGAGACGCACAGACCGTTATGCTGAAGCAGGAAGGGAGGGGTAAAGAAGGGGAAGGGGGCTCAACCGCCCTGCTTGAGATGTAAATTTGTCCTCGTTGTGAGCCAGGCCTGAGGCGAGGGTCCCCTCTTATTATTTCTGTACATGGAATAGCCATGGAAACCCCACTGAGAGCCATTGAAATGTCTGATTCCAGCAGTCTGGGGATAAATCCCTCTTTGGCTACTGAGGTGTGTGTGTGTGTGTGTGTGTGTATGAGCTCCTTTGCATGCTTGCATTTCTGCTGCACCTTTTGTGTGCGTATGCATATGTGTAGAGTTCTTTTTTTTTTCTTAGCCTCTTCAATTTCAGGCAGGAGTGCATTTTGGGTCACTGTAACTGAACTCTGGAGAACTTTTGCGTCGCATCTTGGCAAAAAAAAAAAAAAAACCCACTCAATTTATACCGCTGAGGTTTGTTGCAGCTTCTTTCCCAGTGCTGGAAACTGGCAGCGTCGCGTACAGAAGGGACTGTTGTTGTTTTCCCCTCTCTGTCTGCAAACAGCTCATTTTCCACTTTTTGATTATTGAAGTTTATGATGCTGACGGTTTTGTTTATTGTTGATTCAGTAGTTTAAGTGTGGTTAGCGTTTGATTTCTAGGGCTGTGTGCATGTAGTGCCAAAATCGTATTCTTTCTTAGGCTACATACTTCATAGTGCGTCTAAAGCTCACACAAATCACCTTGAGTTAGAAAATATTAGAGGCTTAGGGGAAGAGAAAGTTGATGAAGATTCCTGTGAAATAGGAAATGTGGGTTATAATGGCTTTAATAAAGGTTAATACATATTTTTTTATGTTTATTTTTTTATGTTTTAAGCCGTTAATAAAAAAAACTTTTAGGTTGCCAGGTTGACTAATTGGATCTTTTGACAACTTGCAGCCTGGAAAAGGGCTCCATGAGGATCTGGAACAAAATCCATTTATTAATAGCCTTTTAGGCTTTAATTAATGATAACTTAAAAATATTTTCTAACCACAGTTTGTATGCATGTGTATGTACATCTGTGTGTTGCCGCCTGCCACATGAATACTTCCTCTCCAGATTAGCTGGAACTGAATCTTTTTAGCTTCACCCACCTGTGTGTTCCCTGCGGTGGTGTAGTGGAGGAAGGGGGGGGTAAGAACCCTTCATCAGACAACATACAGTCCTTGGACTGTACCATCGTATGCCAGAGGGGAGATGAGAAGAAAATATCTGAGATGCGGATAACTCCAGGAAGAAGGAGAAAGCCCGCTGGTTGATTTTGAATGACAAGGAGTTTGAATGGTCGAGGGTTAAAGGTCAAGCTAGTTTCTTTCTAGAGGTGGGCAGGGAGGGGAGGGGGTGAAAGCAAGACAGGAGAATGTGCATTGTGATGGAAAAGTTTTGGGGGGACAAAAGAGGCAAGGGGCTCAGTTTGGCGTTGCGTTGAGCAGACAGGCCCTCCTTTGTCTCTCACCCCTTGGTCAGGAGGCCTCGCAACTTTCATTCTTCCCTCTCTTCTCCCCCCCCCTTTAAACGAATTGGTTCCCCCACTCTACCGTCTGCTTTTGGAGTCGTGGTGAAAAGAAGTGAAAGGGAATATAGAGAGTTTGTGGTGTTGCGCAGTTGTTAATTAACATGCAGAGTTCTGATTCGTTGAGAGCTCTTTTAGTACGGGTTCAGGATTATGAGTGGGAACACAGTAGCCATGTCTGCACACACACACACACACACACACACACACACGCTCACATGCACACAGTAACACCCTCTTGTTGTTTTTCCAGGCTTCGCTGGGAACCTTTGCCAGATAGACTTCGACGAGTGTGCCAGCACGCCGTGCAAAAATGGCGCCAAGTGCACAGACGGACCCAACAAGTACACCTGCGAGTGCACTGAAGGTATACAAGTTTTGACAACAGCTGAAAAGGTTTAACAAAAGCTGATATTACAGAGTAGAAACTTTAATGGCCGAAAGAGAACAAACAAGTGAAACACACCGTAACAAGCTAATAGAAAAGAAAACCACTCTTTTGGCAGGTTACTCTGGGAAGCACTGTGAGACGGACATCAACGAGTGCTACTCTGACCCGTGCCACTACGGTACCTGCATCGACGGCCTGGCCTCCTTCAGCTGCCACTGCAACCCTGGATACACCGGCCGGCTGTGTGAGACCAACATCAACGAGTGTCTGAGCCAGCCGTGCAGGAACGGAGGCACCTGCCAGGACAGAGAGAACGCCTACATCTGCAGCTGCCCCAAAGGCACCACAGGTAACCGCCACACACATCCAAATTCAGGAATAAAACAGCCAAACATTAGTTTGTTCTGACGTTACGAGGTTACTGAAAGCAATTTATCTGTCAGGAATCAACTGTGAAATCAACATTGACGACTGCAAGAGCAGTCCCTGTGACTCTGGGACCTGCATCGACAAGATCAATGGCTACGAGTGTGCCTGTGAACCCGGCTACACGGGTAAGCACTTATTGGTCATATTATTGCTCAGTCTTGAAACATGTGGCTGTTTGTATGGCAGATGATTCAGCTCAACCTCTTTGCCGTCTTCTAGCTAAAATTAAAGAGTAGAAACTTTTACCGCCTCCCGAAGAGGGAGCAGGGAAGTTGGGAAATGTAGGAAGAGAACAAACATTAAGACTAAGAAATACCACATTTCTAAAAACATGACTAAAGAGTCACCAGTCACACACAAGCACGTACCTACAAATAGCATCCGAAACTATCAAAGACACAGTGGATGTGTCAACTTCGCAGTTGTTTTGCTCTGAATGACAAGACGACTTTGCCATCTTCTCTCATATGAAATCAAATAAAGCAATCATTATTGGCATAAATGTTGATGTTTTATATTGCCAAAGCTAAATTACACATTATTGAATATTAGATTTAACAAGAAAACAGAATGGAATAGGTGCAGAAAGTTAATTTAAGACAGGTTAAACATGGCTGCTGTCTCAGGTGACCATAAGACAAAGTTAGTGTTTAAGGTGCAGGATTGGAACGTATGAACAGAGGAGTGTGTGGCTCTTGATGGGGAGGGTGACAGATGGCGAGCGAGCGAGCACGCTCCTCTGAGGCTCGACCGGTGTCACTTTCCAGCTCAACCCTGTCCCCAACCTGCTGCTGTTAGGACACGCAAGCTGCCCTCCCATACAAAGAGAGGACACACACATACACTCTGGCACACACGGTCACCTGGGATTTGAGCCGGAGAAAAGATTCCCTGAAAGATTCCTGAAAGTTGAGCTTTTAAAAGCTTGGAAGCCGGCCTCTGCTTTAAAGCTAAATGGGCTGCCTTTATGTTATGCGTGGCACCAGGCTGAATGGCGTCAACGCTTCAAGTGGCCGACAAAGGGCTTAAAACCCCTCATGTTTCTAGAACTTGATACATTCGCTGCACTGAGATATAGACGTTATTGTGTAGTGGCTTTGTGTGTTGCTGTGTGAGCTGGTGTTGTGTATTTAAAATAATACTATAAATACTTCACTGTGTATACACCAATAAAGACATTATGCAAATTGATTGCATAATTTAAAGGAGTAGTTTGACATTTTGGGGGAGACTTTTATTACTTTTGTACCCAAAGTTAGATAAGAAGATCAATACCACTTTCATATCTGTCCATTATATATGAGGCTACAGGCAGGAGGCGGTTAGCGTACCTTAGCTTAAAGACTGGAAACAGGGGGAAACAGCTAATCTGAATATGTAAAAAATAAAACCATGCTACTTACGGTTGGATATGTGCCAGACTGTTGTTTGGTCAGGAGTTATGACACCCTACCTGGCAACTTCACACTAAAGACAAGACTCCATGAAGTCACTGCACCCGGCCATTTGGCATGAGAGTGGAATCAATCTTCTCCTCTCCTTTCTTTTAGGTACCATGTGTAACATCAACATCGACGAGTGTGCCATCAACCCCTGCCACAATGGTGGCACCTGTATCGATGGCATCAACAGCTTCACCTGCGTGTGTCCAGAAGGTTACCATGATGCCACCTGCTTCTCCCAGGTCAACGAGTGCCTCAGCAATCCCTGTATCCATGGCCACTGTGACGACAAGATCAATGGGTGAGGCAGTCCACAAACTGGTCCAAGACATTAGATTTTATGACTTAAACACATTTTATCAAGTTTTGAAAGCATTAAAATAAAAATCCACTTAAAATCCACTGTAAAACATCTTTATTTGTTGGTTGTGTATTGTACATCTAAAACACATTTGTTGAACAGCGGTTACTCCAGTCGTGAGTAACAATTATGGGATAATGCTAAATGATAAAAGGTACTATAACTGTAGCACAAGTGGACAAGAGTCAGAAGGTCAGTGAAGCACAATATCTACCCACATTCTCCTAACATTAGCTAACACTAGCTACCTTAAGCTACTGGTAATACCATAGAAAGAAGTATACTTGCTTGCTTTCTTGCCAAGAGTTAGTTGAGAAGAACACTGTCATAGCTGTTCGATTTGAAGCTGTTGGGTAGCTTAGCTTAGCATAAAGATTGGAAATGGGTAAATGATTAACCTGGCTCTTGTTTTTAGAGGTGCTGGTACAGTAGGTGGATTTTGTTACCTTCAGGTATCTTTGGATCTCAGCAAGACAGCGAATAAGTGACAAACTTCTCAAATGCTAAATGTTGTCTAAATGCAAGAAGCCATACAAGAACTGTGTCTAAATAAAATAGTATAAAAGTGGCAAAATGTATATTTATATCAGGAACTGTCTGATCAGAATACAAGTAAACAAGTTTAAGAATGTTTCTTTTGTTTTCTTCCCGTTAGCTATAAATGCCTGTGTGATTCTGGCTGGAGCGGGAAAAACTGCGACATCAACAACAACGAGTGTGAATCCAACCCATGTATGAATGGAGGCACCTGCAAGGACATGACCAGCGGATACGTTTGCACCTGTCGAATGGGCTTCACCGGTCAGTATTTGTGTTTTGTGAATGAGTGCGTGTCGATGTTTTGGCTCGTAAAGTGTGTGCTTGTCACCACACTTTCCTCCACACCACTTGACTACTCAGTTACAACTTAATCTGAAGTGTGTGTAATATATTGTCTGCTCTAACCGCAGGCCCAAACTGCCAGACCAACATCAATGAATGTGCCTCCAACCCTTGCCTCAACCAGGGGACGTGCATTGACGACGTCGCAGGCTACAAGTGCAACTGCATCCTGCCTTACACGGGTATGAAAATATTGTTGAAAGTATTTGCTATGCGTTGGCCTGGTGTTCTGGCATTTCCTTGCTGCGGGGGACAGTTTCCACAGCCTGTGCACTTTAAGTCACTGGGCAAAGAGGAAAATCGTGCGACGGATCAAACGACTGTCGAGTAAAGTTCACCAGCAAGACTTCCTCAGGGCTCAAAGACACTAAACCTCTCACTTACTCGGCTCCTCTGTGATACACAAACATCCCTGATAAGAGAGTTGGAAAATATGTTCATGTCATCTCACTTATTATTTGACACAACAGATAATGTTGGAACGGCTAAGGGGCAAATTTTCTTGTATTTGTCGAGTCGTCATTTTGGAAAAATCTACGGGACTTTGAATAATGAAAGGCTTTTGCTTTAGCCGGGGTGGGAACGGGGTGCTTGACACATTTCCTGTTTGCCTTCTTCCTGTTTCACAGAACAGCAAATGCCTTCACAATGGCCGGAAACTGGAACCGGCTTCCTGTACGAGCAGTGTGTTATGGAAACAGATAGGGAAATGTCTCCGCAGGCCTCTAACACTGACAGAACCTGGCTAAAATCTTCTGATAGCACTGATTGAAAGATGATTCTGTGTCATTTGGGTTGGGTTATCTCCAAGGTCGTGACTCCTTCGTGATATCACACAGTGAAAGTTAAAGATGTTAAACACAGTTTGCAATTTATTTCAATTAAAGGTGTGCTTTAATCAAAGTGTCTGTGTTGTCTGCGTCTTACAGGAGAAAACTGTGAAGCCTTGATGGCCCCCTGCAGCTCCAAGCCCTGCAAGCATGGAGGGATGTGTCAGGAGTCGGAGGACTATCAGAGCTTCTCCTGCATCTGTCCTGAAGGATGGCAAGGTAAACATGAATGTGTGTTTGTCTCACAGGAGCTTATTTGTTTCACATTTTCAGCAGAAAGGTTGTACAGTTATTTGCTATATACACACAATTGTAGATTTCAAGACTCCAGTTTCTAAATTTTACATTTAAAATTTAAATTTATGTTTCGGATATGTGCTCATTTATTTCAGTATTTTTCAAGCACTCACTTGCAAAAATGCTGGAATTTATGAAAAACATATGGAATGGGTCAAGAGTTGAGTTTGGTTGTGTGACACACCCTTTTCTCTTTTTGGAAACTTTTACATGTTGTCTGGATTTGACCAGTTTGACTGAATTATCCTGCTGTGCAGAGGATTTGTACTTGACACATCTCATTAGAACCAGTTTCTTTCTCACATACTTACCTATTTTCCCACCTGGGAATCAATAAAGCGTTTATATGTACTTGTTTTGTGCCACCATTCAAAGAAGAGGTGAAATTGACTTTGTTTTCCTTTTCCCGCCCGTCCAAGGCCAAACATGTGAGGTGGACATCAAAGAGTGTGTGAAGAATCCTTGCCGCAATGGCGCAACCTGCCAGAACACTTTGGGCAGTTACCGCTGTGGCTGCAAACCGGGCTTCACTGGACGCAACTGCGAAACCAACGTTGATGACTGCAAGCCCAGTACGTTCTCCCGTCTCTCTCCCTTTACTTCTTCTGTTTAATTAATATACTGTGGACAAGCCAATGGCTGCACAGACCAAGGACCTCAAGTCGAATGCCTTTTCCCACTTCCCTCCTCCCGCAGACCCCTGCAGCAACGGAGGCCTCTGTAAGGACGAGGTGAACGGCTTCCTGTGCACCTGCCTGCCTGGCTTTCGGGGCACAAAGTGTGAGGAGGACATCAACGAGTGCGAGAGCAACCCGTGCAAGAACGGAGCCAACTGCACCGACTGTGTCAACAGCTACGCCTGCACCTGCCCGTCCGGCTTCAGTGGAATCCACTGTGAAAATAACACCCCCGACTGCACTGAGAGGTACAGAGCTCACAGATAGCAAAGTATTACATTAGTATCACAAAGTATCAAGAGCTCAGAGTTTCATATTCACACCCCACAGCTTTTATCTTAAGAGATAAGGCGGCAGAACACTGGTCATTGTGTGTATTTACAGCGCTTGGTGGGTAAGGACATCTGTTCAGATCAACAGGGTCACTTTCATCCACTTGTTAATGTTTACACCCATTTTATTGTCCACCACTGCCCCCTCTGGTGGAGTATTGATGTACACCAGCTGACTCCATCATCTTTTATAGTCCAGATGTCCCATAAACAGTTGGTTAATTTGGTTAAGTTTTATTGATTTGCTGTCTTCTTCCTAAAAAGCTGGAGAATACTTTCATTTTGGTGAATGTTAGACAACATTATCTCTTTTTTTTTCTGCAGCTCCTGCTTCAATGGCGGCAGCTGTCAGGACGGCATCAACACCTTCACATGTTTATGCCCGCCGGGCTTCACCGGGAGCTACTGCCAGCATGACATCAACGAGTGTGACTCCAAACCGTGTCTGAACGGCGGCACCTGCCAGGACAGCTATGGCACCTACAAGTGTACCTGCCCACATGGATACACTGGACTCAACTGTCAGGTAGGAGGACGGAGAGGGCTTGATTTGCAGGTCAGAAGATGCCTGATTGTTAAAGTAAAAACTAAGATACGTGTGGTTGAAGATGTCTTGGATGCTACTGTATAGCTGTTGTTTCTTTAGCCTTTGATTTCTGTATTCCTCTGTGTATTTAGGACCTGCTTAACACTGACAGACCATATGCACATTTAAATGCAGAAATAACTTTTCAGCTAAGTTTTGCCCCGTGTTAACCTAGACTGTAATACTTCTTCTGAATTCAGGTTTATACTGTGTGTTTGCACCTTTCAGAACTTGGTTCGTTGGTGCGACTCGTCACCCTGTAAGAACGGGGGAACTTGCTGGCAGCGGGGGACCACCTACAGCTGCGAGTGTGAGACTGGCTGGGCAGGACTTTATTGTGACGTCCCAAGTGTTTCCTGTGAGGTGGCAGCCAAACAGAGAGGTAAGATGGGAGGAACCCGGGTGTGTGCGTGCATGTGTGCATGACAGTTCTTTTGCATATCAAAATCCAAATATCATATGCTCAGTGTGAATTTGTGTGGTCAAGTCAAAATTTCCAAACACAACCCTAAAGCTGCCCTCTGTCTCCTCTCTGCATAGGAGTCGACGTTGCCCATCTGTGTCGCAACTCGGGGCAGTGTTTGGACGCAGGAAATGTTCACTACTGCCACTGCCAGGTCGGATATACCGGAAGTTACTGTGAGGAGCAGGTGGACGAATGCACCCCAAACCCCTGCCAAAACGGAGCCACCTGTACTGACTTTTTAGGTGGATACACCTGCAAGGTAACAGTCCTGAAGAAAACTATGGATCCAATTTCATCCTGTTTGGACTTTGATGTAAAATGCTACTTGTCATTGCAATCTTTCTGAAGTTATACTTACAGGTTTAAAGAGACTCGTAACATGTATAAACTCAAACTTATTATTAACTTTTATAGTGACAAAAAAACTGTGTCTTAAATGCCACTTTACTTGGCATTTCAAATGTCTTATTACTTTATCTATCTTCTTTAAAGTTGCTCATCTCGTTTTACATTTTTTTAAATCTCAAACCTCCGTTTTGCATCATGAATTTGTTCAAATGCCTGGGTGTACACAGCAGGCATCCTTCAGCTGAAACAACACTAGGCAGTCCTAATGAAGAGGCCTGTTTATAAATAGAAGACAAACAGCTTGGTTATGTTAATCTCCTCTGGAATAAAGGATCTGCTGGCCTTGGCAGGATGGAGGCCAGAAAACAGCCAGGTAAACAAAAACCATCTCTGTTTCATGTCAGACATTGATTAAACTTTCCCCTCTGTCTTTCTTTTTCTTCCTCTTTCTTGGCTTCTTCTTCTTCTGCTCTGTTGTTCCTGCTCTCTCTCTCTCAGTGCATGCCAGGATACGTGGGGACCAACTGCTCGGACGAGATCAATGAATGTTTCTCCCAGCCGTGCCAGAACGGGGGCACCTGCATTGACCTGATCAATACCTACAAATGCTCCTGTCCCCGGGGAACCCAAGGTCAGCAGACCCCACGCACACTCCTCCACACAACTCTGCCGCTCCGTCCTCTCGTCCTGGTCTCCACGCTTCATTAATTAGGGCTTAACAGCAGCCAGGGCATGTCTGAAAACTCCTCCTCCCGTCTTGCCTCCATCCCTTCCTCTACTTGTCAAATACGCCATTGATTTTTCTCTCAGACATGAAGGGAGTGTGTGTTCTAGGTCAGCCCTAAGTGCCAGCAGAGTTAGGCGTATCCCAAAAAAAGCCAACATGTTGTTGGAAATATTTTGAACAAGAAACAATGACATGAAGAAAATCTACCAAAAGTTAGATAAATCATTTTTGAGGCTCATTAAAACATTTTTATTGATTCTGAATTTATATTCAATATTTTGTTTAAACATCTCTGAACTTTTTGACTATAATACTTAACAATCAGTCCCTTCCTGTGTCATGTCCTGAAGCAGGACACCAAATTCTGATTATTTGTGCCTCTTTTTAAGTCTCTATTTGTATTTCTGCATTTGTTAAACGTCAGGCCATATAATAGTGCTTGATGCAAGAGGCTTGTAATTTGTTTATAAATAATAAATAACTTCCACCCGGATTTCACCTATATATAAAAGTTGCCCCTGTAAGAGGAAACTGATGAAGAGATGATCTCTAGAAAAAACAAACCCAACCATTTATCTGCAGTATTTGTGTTGCAGGTGTAATGTTTCAAATCCAGTTTTTACCTGGATTATTGTATTATATATGTCTTATACTCTAATATTAACTATTTTCTAATGCACCAAAATACTAAAACAAAAATGATAAGCCTGTACCATGTTACACCATCAGACTGCAATCATACATTGTCAAATCAATAATATTCAATTAGAGGCAGAGATATACATTTTCTTGCCTAACCTCCCTCAGGTGTGCACTGTGAGATCAACATGGACGACTGCAACCCGTTCACCGACCCAGTCACCAAAGAGCCCAAGTGCTTCAACAAAGGCAAGTGTGTGGATCGAGTCGGGGGCTACCACTGCATCTGCCCGGCGGGATACGTAGGCGAACGCTGCGAGGGGGACGTCAATGAGTGTCTCTCCAACCCCTGCGACCCACGGGGCACGCACAGCTGCATCCAGCTCACCAACAACTACCGCTGCGAGTGTCGCACCGGATACACAGGTAAACTGCCAGTGGGGGGGAGTTGGGCCTAGACTAATCCTCTTGTGGGATTACAATCTTTTTTTTAGGTTTTTATTGAAATTCCCCCGTAAAGTTTCGTCCCTTTTTTAAATTTGTGTCCTTTGTTTTTTTTCTTTAATGTTGCTTTTATGGGCCCATAAAGTCGTGATATTGAGCTGTACAACTAAACTTAATATATATGCAACTATTTAAATAATTGACTTGATTTAAAGTCATTTTCCTCTTGTTTCAGCTTCTACTGTTGTTTGGATGAAACAGCTTTTAGAAACTTTGACCATTTTCTCACATTTGATTGGCCCAAACGATGAATCGATAATGAAAATAATAATAAAATGCCATAAACTGCAATAATAGTGGAACATTAAAAAAAATGTACAAAGAATGATATATTATGATTAAAACATTTTTGTGTCTGACTTTTGTGTAGGTCAACACTGTGACATGGTGTTTGATGGCTGTAAGGGTAAACCGTGTCGCAATGGAGGGTCTTGTGCTGTTGCCAGTAATACCCCACATGGCTTCATCTGCAAGTGTCCTCCTGTGAGTGCCTACACACACACACACACACACACACACACACACAGATAATTGTCACTTATAAGGACATTTCTTGGGGGATTACCCGGAAATGAAATAACATATGGAATAAAATAAAACTGTAATCCTAATTCTGTGTTTATATCTTATTTTTTGTCCTAGGGCTTTACTGGCTCCACATGTGAATATGACGCCCAGGCCTGCGGCAGCCTCCACTGCCGCAATGGAGGCACCTGCATATCTGGCCACAAGAGTCCCAAGTGTCTGTGCACCCCGTCCTTCACTGGACCCGAGTGCCAGTATCCCACCGACAGCCCCTGTAATTCCAACCCCTGCTACAACGGTGGCACATGCGAATACACCTCCGAGGCGCCGTACTACCACTGCGTCTGCCCCACAAACTTCAACGGCCTCTGGTGCCACATCCTGGATTTCAACTTCCACGGAGGGTTCGGCACCAACATCCCCCCGCCGTCAGAGGTGGACGTCACCTGCGATATCCCGCAGTGCGCGGAAGCCAAGGACAACAAGGTCTGCGATGTGCTGTGCAACAACCACGCATGCGGCTGGGACAACGGCGACTGCTCGCTCAACTTCGACGACCCATGGAAGAACTGCTCTGCCTCGCTGCAGTGCTGGCGCTACTTCAACGACGGAAAGTGCGATTCGCAGTGCGACAACACTGGATGTCTCTACGACGGGTTCGACTGCCAGAATCTGGAAGGACAGTGCAAGTGAGTGGTGTTTGTTTCTGTAACTTAGACGAGATTCAAATTCTGTAACATTTCTGGAAATGTATTGATCTGGCCTGGCATGTTGCTGTTTAGGTCATCAAATCCCACACTCACAAACCATAAATGGGATTTCTTAAATTTCTATTTTAAATAAAAAGATATTGAATTTTTAAACAGTTTGGCATGTTTATTTTTCCAGGCGAGGATTTTACTAATTTTAAAGATTTTATTTATTTCTTTTTTTTGAAGGTGTCATGACGCCCAACATAGAGAACTGCACATCCAAATGAGCATAACCCTAACTGAACCTTTTTTCTTCAGTCCTCTGTATGACCAGTACTGCAAGGACCACTACGCTGACGGCCACTGCGATCAGGGCTGCAACAACGCTGAGTGCGAGTGGGACGGCTTGGACTGTGCCGACAACATGCCCGAGAAGATCGCCCTGGGCCAGTTGGTCCTTGTGGTTCACATCAACCCCGAGCTGCTCCTCAACAACTCCTTTGGCTTCCTGCGCGAGCTGAGCCGCGTCCTCCGCACCAACGTCATATTCAGGAAGGACGCCACGGGCGAGACCATGATCTACCCGTACTACGGGAACGAACGCGAGCTCCAGAAGTACAACGTCAAGCGCTCAGTGGATTCGTGGGCAGAGGCTCCCGGCAAGGTGCTGAACGTGGTGAAGAGGAGCCTGTATGACGTGGCCGGCTACAGCAGGAGAATGAGGAGGGAGCTGGATCACTTGCAGATCAAAGGGTAAGCAAGAACATTAAAAGATGATTAATTCAATAACTAGTGCGATTTGTAAAGGTTCGGTATACAAAATAGGTTTAGCTCATTGTTTTGATTCAACATGACGTCTGTATGTGCTTTTGTTTCTCTCTACAGTTCAGTTGTCCACTTGGAGGTGGACAACCGTCAGTGCTTCCAGCAGTCCGCTGAGTGTTTCCAGAGCACCAATGATGCTGCAGCTTTCCTCGGGGCTTTGGCCTCCAGTGGGAAACTGGATGTTCCCTACACCATTGAAGCTGTTTTTAGTGAGTATATCTCATACATTCAAGTCTGCATGAATCAAAGAGAATGTCTGTCTACACATTTTACCGTCTTCTTTCTAGAAATCTCCTTAAATGACTTAAAGGACCAGTGTGTTCGCGGGTTTGTTGCAGGTTTTAACTTCATAATATTCATCTAAATATCCAGAATTTAAACTGAAAAGTTTGCATAATGATAAGTTGTGATGTCAAATCAACGTGAGTAAATAGGCTAAAACATGCAAAACCACCGGTGTGATCCTTTAAGGCTTTGCTGTAGTGTCCACACGTACATCCTCATACATTAGTGAATAAGACACATGCTCATCCACACACACTCAAACTGGAAGCATCCGCTTCGCCCTCTGGTCGGGTCCTAACCCTAGCAGTCTTTGATTGTGTATTTGTTAATGCAGCGGTGAACAAATGCAATTGTGAATCTCATGGCCTAAGCAATCAATCCTTCCCTCAGTGTGTAAATCCACTGGCTTCAGGCTCCAAAATGGTTAATTGCTGCAAATCAACTCATCCAACCCCCTACTCACACAATGTAACGCTCTTATCTCCATCTCTGTGTCTGTCTTTCTTCCTTTCACAGACATGTACACATGTACGTCCACAGATAACACACACACACACACACACACACACACTCCATCCCACAGTGTGAGGGGCTGCTGCAACCTTCACCTCACTGAATGTAATACCAGGACTTAATGCATCTCTAAGGGTTTAGGTTGGGGGAGTTTATCATTTCAAAATCGTTAGTGGAAAAAAAAGAGAAGGGGAAAAATTGATCGGGAGTGTGCTAGAAGTTGGGAGTCTTTGTTATCTTGAAAATCCTAATAAATCCTTCGTCTTTACAGCTTAAAGCGCGTGCAGTAATTTGAAGTTCATTAATCCCCCTCCCTTTTTTCTCTTAAAGAAGAAATGGTAAAGTTGTCTCTTGGTACCCTGGGTTGAAAAGGGAGAGAGGAGGTGGTGGTGTTCTTTTTTTTTTTTTTTATCACGCCCCATCCCTTTTTTTCCCTTTTTTGATGAAAAGTGGTTAGCAATTCTGATTATTACTGAATAGATAGTAGAAGCTAGCTTTACCGACGGTGAGGATCGTCAGTCAGTTTCTGGTGCTTTGCGGCTGGTTGCGGTGTGTTTTGGAGTGGGAACCGGGGGGCGACGACGAGCCGGACTAGCTCTGCTCGAAACACTCAGGCTGATCCTGGGTGTCCTGGTCTATCCTTTGCCGGTCCACGCCTGTTCCTCACCTTGACCATGTTGTCCCTTTTCCTACCAGGCGGTGTGGATCCCCAGCCGCCTTCACACGAACTCTACCCAATCTACTTGGTCCTGGGCGGCATAGGGATACTGGCCTTCCTCGGAGTCGGGATGGTGGCTGCCCGAAAGCGCCGCCATGAGCACGGGCGCCTCTGGCTCCCCGAAGGCTTCAAGACCACAGAGACCAGCAAGAAGAAGAGACGTGAGCCTGTCGGAGAGGATTCGGTGGGATTAAAGTAAGTTTGCGTTTATTCACCAGGGGCGTTCGGAGTCACTGGATACCTGTTTCTTTGTGAACGGCTAGTCCTGAAGGACAAAATGAGTGTAACTGGTGATCAGTCAAATTTGGCAACGGGGATTTTGCCTGGATCATTAATGATAATGATATAACAGGTTTAGGTGCGCATTAGTTGACTTGTTGGGGCAGAGAGGGGTGTGGTATGGATTTAATCAATGCTTTTGTTTTTTCGGCATTGCTGCACCATTAATGGTGAGTGGCCCGGGTGAGATGGAAGCAGCTGAGTGCAGTTGAGGATTTTTACTGGGTTTTCTGTTTCATCACAGGCCGCTGAAAAACACCTCAGACATTTCACTCATGGATGACGCCCAAAATGAATGGGAAGAAGATGAACCTTCAGATGCAAAACGCTTCAGGGTGAGTGCACACATACGGAGCTTTTAAGGTTTTATCTTGAACTTTTTGGGGGATTTTAAAATTACTTTATTGTGCTTTTTAGTTTTTTTTCTTTCTGAAGACTGTTTTTGAATAATTTTTATTATCAATAAAAAAAAGTTTCAATGTTTTTTCTAATATTGTGATTTGTTTTGAACTCGCCCTCTCGTGTTCAGTTTCAGTTGTCTAACCTCTTGCTGTGCCTGTTTTAGCAGTTCGACGAGCAGGCTATACTGGAGGTGGACGACCAGACGGACCACCGGCAGTGGACGCAGCAGCACCTGGATGCCGCTGACCTGCGCATCCCCTCCATTGCTCCCACACCCCCTCAGGGCGAGATTGAAAATGACTGCATGGATGTTAATGTCCGGGGACCAGGTGGGTGACTGAACACTTACTTACTCACTGTAAAGAAAGATCACGCTAACTCAAGAGGGCAGAATCATTGAATTTGGATCTGATTTTGAATCATTTTCATTCTGAATGACTTGGTTGTCTTTATAAAGAACAAAACATAATGCAAGATTTTACAAAAAATAATCCACAGTAGTTGTTTCGTTTGTCAGCAAAGCTCTGGAAAATATGTAGGGAATCATTTTTCTTAAGAGATTCTGACTTATTTAAGATGATTAAAAGTATAAGAAAGAAAAATATATATTTCAACAATATATATACATACAATTAGCTCTGTTGTTCCTGACTTTCCTCTTATTGTTGCTTTTTTCTTGTGAATTACTGGATAGTTTTCTCTTCACACCTCTAAAAATACTTCAAATGTACCTATTTGAAAAAGAAAAATGCTACAACAACACGTAACTTGTGAGAAGTGATTTGTTTTAAGGGGCCACAAGTTTAAAAAGGTTGGGAACAACAGATTTAACTGATTTATTTCTTAATGTTTTGAAAGAACATTTGTAATAGTTGGTATGTTCGTGTGTCTGACTTGATTCAAACATTTTCTGAGCACAAATTTCACCTTTCTAGTGTGTATGTGTGTGTGTGTTTGTGGATTGATTCATCCCTTTTTCTGAGCGAACGTTTCACATTCCTAGTGTGTGTGTGTGTGTGTGTGTGTGAGAGTGTGTGCGTAATCGCGCATGTAGGAGTTGCTAAAGCCTCATCTCCTCAGGGTAAAGGATCTTCTTCAAAGCAGCCGGCTGGAAGCTAGGCGCCTGGGGGGGAAACACTGATTCCTGATCAGATTAATCATTTGACCAGTAATGGGCCTCTGTTATTTTCTACTCCACATTATAAAAACCAATGAAGGCATCAAATGCAAAAACCCAATTTTGTAGTAAATGCCAAATTCCCTGAAGAAAAGCTGTGAAAAATCAAAGTAACAGGGTTAACAACTTGAGCGCACGCCTTTTCCCCCTGTTGTGGATCGATGCACTTGAATCGACCAAATCTGCGAGATTTGGGGCTTGCTGTCCTTTTGAAGAGGCGAAAACCCGTTCAAGTCTAACTGACTGAGCTGCCTCTCAGTTAGATATTAATGCTTCGTTTTTGCAGCAGCCCAGCTTTCAGCAAGCCCCAGCCTCTATCCCCTAGCTTCGCTTTCCTTCTGAAGCTTCTCCTGTGCCGGGGCCTTGATCAGAATCCATTATCGAAAGGAGAGAGCTGTGATGATTCAACCCAGGCAAAAGTGTCGAACCCACATTCGATTTGTTTGTTGCTTTGTCTTGATCTGGCTGCTGCTTTGAAGTGCAGGCTCCTGTCTTTTTGTAGCAGTCACTGGGCCTGTGCCGTGCTGACCATGCAGTCTGTTGCCTTCTTTCATATATACCCCTCTCCTGCTCCCTCCTCTCTGTGTCCAGATGGATTCACACCGCTGATGATTGCATCCTGCAGTGGGGGAGGTTTAGAAACGGGCAACAGCGAGGAAGAGGAGGATGCCTCTGCCAACGTGATCAACGACTTCATCTACCAGGGCGCTAACCTTCACAACCAGACTGACCGTACAGGTGAAACCGCCCTTCACCTGGCTGCCCGCTACGCCCGTTCTGACGCCGCCAAGCGCCTGCTGGAGGCCAGCGCTGATGCCAACATCCAGGACAACATGGGCAGGACACCTCTGCATGCTGCTGTGGCAGCTGATGCCCAGGGGGTGTTCCAGGTGGGTTCTCATATGCTATATTTACTTCCTAATCATTTCCTAATAAAACAACTATTTTGTTTACTTAGCAGGGGCAATGCACAATACAGGTGTTGTGCCAGATATAGCTCAAATCAAATTTTCAGGTTGTTTTGAAATTAGAAAAGGAGAAGTTGATTTATTAGTATTTAGATTTACCTAGTTTAAGTCATTTATTAAGCAAAAATACCAAACATCCAGCTCCTCAATTGTGAGGATTTGCTGCTTTTCTTTGTTTTATATTTGGATTAATTGAATATTTTGGGATTTAAGATTGTTAGCCACACAAAACTAGCAGTTTGAAAGTTTCACCGTGGGCTTATTAGGAAATTGTTGTAGTAGGTTTTTTTTGACAATTTTCTGGAACTTGTTTTTTGATTTCACAGTCAATTCTTAGTTGCAGCCCTAAAACGTATACTGGTCAAATAATCAGTTCACTATTACAGGCCAGAATTACTTAAAATTGCTCAGTAAGAGTAAATGGTACATTTATTACTTAAGTTTTTTGAAGTATGAAATTTTGATTATTTCAGTGGAATCATGTTTAGCTCAAAAGAAGTAAACATTTGTATGCCTCTATAGATTCTGATAAGGAACCGCGCCACAGACTTGGATGCACGCATGCACGATGGCACTACACCCTTGATCTTGGCTGCCAGGTTGGCAGTGGAGGGCATGGTGGAGGAGCTCATAAACTGTCACGCTGATGTCAATGCAATTGATGATTTTGGTAAAGTTTCTCTTGTTTTAGGCCACTTATATGAGCTTAATAATCATTACAATTTAGTGCCAAATTTAGTCAAACGTTGTCTTACATTCATCAAAAGAGCACAGATCTAATCAACCTGTTTTTGTCCCTTCAGGTAAATCTGCTCTACATTGGGCTGCAGCAGTAAATAACGTGGAGGCTGCTATTGTGCTTCTCAAGAACGGTGCCAACAAGGACATGCAAAACAACAAGGTAAAAACCCAATCTGTCTCTTCCTCCTCTTAGTTTCGTAAAACAATAGTGAAACATCTTTCCGAAACAACATTCCTCACTCATCTGTGAACCTCTTAACGTGTTGTCCCCTTTCTGTCTGCCTCAGGAGGAAACCCCTCTATTCTTGGCTGCCAGGGAAGGAAGCTACGAGACTGCCAAGGTCTTGCTGGACCACTTCGCCAATAGAGAAATAACTGACCACATGGACCGGCTACCCAGAGACATTGCACAGGAGAGAATGCATCATGACATTGTGCGGCTAATGGACGAGTACAACCTGGTACGGAGTCCTCACATGCATGGAGGGTCACTCAGCACAACGTTGTCACCCCCTCTGTGCTCACCCAACGGCTACCTGGGCGGCATGAAGCAGCCGCAGCCTCAAGGTCAAGGCCAGGGCAAGAAGGCACGCAAACCCAGCACCAAGGGCATCGGCTGCAAGGACGGCAAAGACATGAAGGTGAAGAAGAAGAACTCGCAGGATGGGAAGTCTGGGAACCTCCTGGACAGCTCCGCTGTTCTGTCACCAGTTGACTCGTTGGAGTCTCCACACGGCTATGTCTCTGATGTGGCCTCACCGCCCATGATGACTTCACCTTTCCAGCAGTCGCCATCTGTATCCCTGAACCATCTGCAGGGTATGTCTGACCCACACCTAGCTGTAAACCACATGGTGATGCCAAACAAGCAGGAGCTGGCTCGAATGCAGTTTGACCCGCTGCCTCCCCGTCTTACCCATCTGCCCGTGTCCGGCTCCGGTGGCCAGGGCGCCATAAACGGCCAGTGTGATTGGCTGTCCAGGATGCATGGAAGCATGGGCCAGCCGGGCCAGTTCAACCCCATGAGAGGACCTCCTGGTGGTCAGGGAGGGCTGCACCAGGGAGGGCAGCACGGGATGATGACTTCCCTCCACAACAGCCACCCCACCACCAGCCTGTCTCAGATGATGAACTACCAGGGGATGCAGAGCACCCGCCTGGGTCCACAGCCCCACATCATGCAGCAGCAGGCTCAGCAGATGCAGCAGATGCAGAACCTGCAGCAGCTCCAACAGCAGCAGCAGCAGCAACAACAACAACCAAGCATTCAACTGCAGCATCAAAACTCAACCTCAACCAGCAGCCAGAACTTCATTGGTGGGGAGCTCAGTTCCCCAGAGCTCCAGCAGGGCACAGGCAACTCCAGCATGCCCATCCACACCATCCTGCCACAGGAGACCCAGATTATGCCCTCCTCCATCAACCAGTCAATGCCAAGCACCCAGTTCCTCACCCCACCTTCCCAGCACAGCTATTCAGGCCCCATGGACAACACCCCAAACCATCAGGTCCAGGTGCCTGACCATCCCTTTCTGACCCCCTCCCCCGGCTCCCCCGATCAGTGGTCAAGTTCTTCTCCTCATTCCAACATGTCCGACTGGTCAGAAGGCATTTCAAGTCCACCGACAAGCATGCAGTCTCAGATTGGACACATACCTGAACAGTTCAAATAAAAGCCTGTATCTTTACACCCAGATGAGCTGCTGTATATTTTTTTATAAAAAAAAGGCACTCTTTGTGGAAACAAAACTGTAAACATGATTTAATAGGACTTTTTATACGCTTTTATACTAACAGCAACACATTCATTCATTCTTTTTATTTATTAATGCCTTATTTATACGCACTTCTTGCTTACAGAAATTTCGGGGATCCATGGTGCTGGGTCGTACGCTGGACAGAGAAAGTCCTTTAGTCTCTTTTTTTCAACTATTTCTTTTCTGCAGTGAAGCCTCAGCATACACACTGGGTATTTATTTCCTTAAGGACTTTTAGTTTTTTGCCTTTTTTCATATGATTTCGCAATCTTTGTTTATACTTTTTTGTATAATCTTGTTTATAAATAAACTCGTGATTAAGGGGCATTTTATAGAGCACGTTTTAAGTTTCAGTGTTATTTCAATTTGTTGTAAATGTGGGAAATATTCTAGTCATGAAATACAAGTCGTGAATGTTAACAGAACAGCTGTTTTCCACAATTTCCCCTTTTTTAAATATCATGCGGTTCTTAGTTACACTCTCTAGAGTTGTATACATGTCTTGAATCAGTGGAACAACTTTATCTTGTGCCTGTAGATTTGATTGCCTTCATATGTAGAGACGGTGGACGGTGGTGGAGATGTGATATGTTGTACAGTATACAGCCATCTTGGAGATTGGCTGTTAAGGCAGGCTTGAGTATCTGTTAGTCCTGTGGTGTTGGAGAACTGGCCCGTTGGCCACAGTGTATGTTGTTGTCAAGAGGGAAAAGGAAACTTAATTTCCCCTTTCCCTCCTATTAGTTTGAGCCTATGGCTGTGTTCTTTCTTTTGTAAATATGTTATGCATTTCCCTTGTAAGCAAGATTTTGTTTAAGAAATCTGATGTCTTAAGCATGCAATTTTTGATAGGTCTCGCACCAGTCAACAGCCTCTAAAATTTCAAACAGAACAGAATATATATTTTGTATTTTACTGTCCCTTATGCATAAATAAATTTGAACTATATACAAATAGAAACATTATATTATTAGGAGACATTTTTCTCATAAAAAGGGAAAATACATAAATATTGAGGTTTTATAAATTCATATTTATTTACTGTTCTGTAACATACAAATCCACTGAGGCAACCATTTGTGCATATTATGAAATGCTTTTGTTACTGTTGGTTAAGTTCTCAGTTGTGTCCACGTCAGTGCTTTGTGAGACGCTTCCTGGTATAGTTTGCAAAATGTTATAATTTAAAACAAATATTAATTTGTAGGGAAAATTTAATATCTGCAATATGTTTCTTTCCTTTTATGAAGTTATAATTTGCAAGAAATGTATTTCCCCTTTTCATTTATAATCTGTAAAAATGTTTCTTGTTATAATAAAGGGCACTTGTGTGTCTTGAAGTTATGAAAACTGATTGATTCTTTTATTCACTCTAAATTACTTTACATGACACTTTGTGTGATCGTGATCTTTTTGTATTTGCTGAAGGGGCCAAGTATAAATATTTTACTTACTATGTCTCCCCCTAGTGGTGGTTATTATCTTTGACTATAACAATTATCTTACTGAAATGAACGTTCCAACTTGTGTACTTTGTGGAAACGGCAAACCAAAAATAGATAAAGCAATCTTTGCATGCCTTATTGCAGGGATACTCACCTTGCTTTCACGTACACATTTTGCAGAAGTCAAAATTTCTGTGCAATTTGTACAGTTTTTCTAAGGCAGAATACTACATGGCTCCATGTTAAACACATTAACTGTGGAGCATGTAAGCATTAAACTGAAATGATGAAGGTGTGTAAATTGTATTTTTTTTTATCAATGTATGGTCTCAAGATCAGGTACTAAAGCAGGGCCTACATTAAAGTCCTTATTTTGCCATTCTTTTCTTGCAAAAGTGCCAAAGATCTCTGGTTCCAGTATCTCAATTGTGAGGATTTGCTGCTTAACTCTTTTTTATATCAACATAAACTAAATAGCTTTGGGTCATCTTGGGCTTTAGGAAATAGTGTTTTAGATTCTTTTTAATTCTTTTTAAAAATAATTCTTTTTTAGATCATGTTGTAAATCAATTAATTGAAAAAAGACATTGTGACATTAATTGATAATGGTCCTGTTAGTTTATATTGTTTTTATTGGTGCATATTCCCAAGCAAATGGTAAATTAAAGCTAGTAAGTTTGGAGCTTAAAGGGTCCCTGGAGGTCTGGGGTTAGGGTTAAGGAAATATTGTAGGTGCTGACATAGTACGGTTTTGTTATTAGCCTTAATATGTGTGTTTTTAAAGTTGAGGTGAGTTTTCTTAACCAATTTGGCAGCTTTTAATCAATGGAATAGTCTTTGACTCAAAAGAACTACGGCTCCCATGATGCACCGGTAGTAGCACCCTTGAAGTTCAAAGTTCAAACATTACAGTAAAAATAGGGTACTCGCTTGCTGGCTGCCTGTGTGTTCGCTGGTAAAAATAAACAACTTGGTGGTCACAGAACTAATCGGTTGCCACCACACCGAAGACCGGCAGAGGAAACCGAAAATGGCTCTCAGCTAATTGGTGCCTGCATTTGCCCTGTTGTCGGTGGATTTACAGAACGACGGCTAGCTGGGTGCTAACGTTAGCACGCTAGCTTGCCAGGAGCACATAGCAACTGCTGCTAGCTAACGTCACTGGACTGGTACTCTTTCCTCTCAAGGCTGCAGCTATGTTCGTCCAGGAGGAGAAGATATTCGCCGGGAAAGTGTTGAAAATACACATCTGTACAATGGACGGCACGGAGTGGTTGGAGGAGGTTACGGAAGACACCACTGTTGAGAAACTGAAGGAGAAGTGCTTGAAACATGTAGGTTTTTGGGTTGTTTGTGTCTCCCTGTTTCTTTTTTTTTTTTGTCCTGTCACTTCTCTGCCTGGGGTGTCTAACGTGCCCTCTGTGTAAACTGTCAGTGTCAGTGTCACTGGCTTTGTATTTATAGTAACTGGGTAGACTTTGCTATTTATAATTTAGCAGGCTGGCTGCCCCTCTAAACCTAGCTAACTGACCGACTCTGCCCCTTTTCTGTTCCCAGTGGCTATCCGTAGAGGCATCCTGCTTTTCTGGCTGTCTATTATTACA
Source organism: Nannoperca australis (assembly GCA_036023655.1). Classification (NCBI taxonomy): domain Eukaryota; kingdom Metazoa; phylum Chordata; class Actinopteri; order Centrarchiformes; family Percichthyidae; genus Nannoperca; species Nannoperca australis. Next base: position 32,759 of record JAVQJD010018797.1, read on the forward strand.
CAGCTCATCTCACTTCTCCTTCTATGGCCTATAGCATAAACTGTAGTGGTAGTCTAATATTTGTTTCTCATGACAATATGGGAGATGTACAGATTCAGTGACACATTTAGTGTAACATCATCACATGGGCACAGTAGACATCATGATAAAAGTTCAAATGTAATATCGTAGTGCCAAAACAACCAGTTCATGAATTGCTTTTTAAATGAGTAGTTCAGACAACCATTCTGATGAATCATTAATCATAGTCATAATCATTTAAGCTATTTGTAAAGTCAAAATGCCAAACATGTTCTAGCTCTAGCTTCTTTAATGTGAGAATTTGCAACTTGTAAATTACAAACATTCAGCTTTTGTACTGTAGTTTAGACAAAAAACACAATTTGAAGAAGTCACTTTTCTAGACTTAATTATTAATTGAATAAATTACTGGCAGATTACACGAGAAAGAAAATGATCAATAGTTTCATCTCTGCTCATTGTTTATTTCTGTGATGCTTATTGTGCTTGGTTTATAGTATGTCCATGGAAGTCTAGAAGACCCCAAAACACTTACCCACCACAAACTCATACACGCTGCTACAGAGAGAGTCCTCACCGACACTAAAACTGTCGCTGATGAAAATCTCAAAGATAAAGGTATGCAGCACCCTACTTGACAAGTTTTGGGATTTTACACTTGTCCATGAACTGACCGTGTTTCATATATGTTGTAGAAGTCTTGCTGCTCATAAAAAAAAGACCGCCACCAACTCCTCCAAAGATGGCAGACGTTAGTTCAGATGAAAAGGTAAGCTCAATCAACTTCTTTAGGACAGAACCGAATGCATTATTTTTAACCTCTGCAGTAGCAGCAGCAGAAGAAGTGTGCTGTCTTTATTTTGTCTGCTTTTCATGATCTCTGTTTGCCTCTGTTTATCCTCGTTGTCACAGAAGAAACAAGATAACAAGGCTCCAGACAAAGACGCAATTCTAAAAGCCACGGGCAACCTGTCCACGCGCCACACTGACCGCACTGTGACCCAGCATAACATCAGAGATGTAAGGTTCTTGGTGGAAGGAGATTCAGTTTACGTGGTGTATGAAAAAGTAAAATCTTGCATACATATTCTATGAATAAGAATTCTTATATACTCGTTGAGATCACCATGTTTGTGTGTACGTGTTGTTCCAGTTTCAGACGGAGCTAAGAAAAATCCTGGTTTCTCTCATTGAAGTTGCCCAGAAGCTTCTTGCCTTGAACCCTGATGCTGTTGAACTCTTCAAAAAGGCCAATGGTAAATCCTTTTTAAAAACTATTTCCAAGCCTATTTCATTAATCCTACAGCCAGGAAGGTTAGGATGATAGAACATTTAGTTTGACATGTAGCAGACAAGTTAATAATAAGGTTCTGCAGCTGACATCCATCCATTAATGCGCAAGACCACATTGGGCAAGAGGCGCTTGGTACACCCTGGACAAGCCGCCGGTGTATTACAGGGCCAACACATGCACGCAAACACATTCACATCTAAGGGCAGTGCAGGGTTTCCAGTTGACATGTGAGCGGAAACCTGAGCACCCAGAGTTCACCGACACAGATCTATGGGGATAACATGCAAACTCCACACAGTGAGGCCCCTAGCTGGCTGCTGTGACGCAACAGCGTAAACCACTGAGCCTCTTGTCTAAATTGAAAGTGTATTTCATTTATAAACTGTGACAAAATGATAATTATAATTTTTATGTTCTGAAAGGTTGGTACAAAGTTTTGAAAATTATGTTTTCAAGTATGTATTCATCTCCAAAATCCCTCACGTTAACCAACAATCTTTTAATATTAGAAATGAAGACGATCCCCTTGTCATATTTGTTTGTGGTCTCTTGGCCTTTATAGTAATAATTTAGATGTTATGATAAAGACTTCAAGAGTCTGGAAATGTTTACTTTAGGTACTTTAAACGTACTTGAATTTTCTCTTTAAAAAGCTGTACGAACCCTGCTTCTGTCTTTACGTACGGCTTTAGTTTTTTATCCATTGAGCTCAATAGATCGGTTTACATATTTCGATATGTATTGTTGCTGGAAAAATTGATCCTAATGATCATTGTTGTAGACATTTCACACACATTGCCCAGTCCTTACTTTCTGTTCTCTCCGATCTCTTTGTGTTTCTGCGTCTTGTAGCGATGTTGGACGAAGATGAAGAGGACCGGGTGGATGAAACAGCCCTTCAGCAGCTCACTGAGATGGGTTTCCCAGAGAGCAGAGCCATCAAAGCTCTTAGATTGAACCAGTAAGTCTGAGCTGCTTTAATAACAACTCACTCACAACTGAAGTATTTAGAGTATGTATACAGCATTTATCCGTTATCAGATAAGCTCTGGAAGTTACATTACATTTAGGCATTTAGCAGACGCTTTTATCCAAAGCGACTTCCAAATAAGAGCTTGAAAAAAATGAGTCTTTAGTCGTTTCTTGAAAGTGGTCAGACAGGTTGATTGTCTGACGGATGTGGGGAGCTGATTCCACCACTGGGGGGCGAGGTAGGAGAAAAGTCTTGAGTGTGAGCGAGCGTCTCTGAGAGGGCAAACCGTCAGGCGGTTCTCAGAAGCAGACCGTAATTGGCGGGCGGCGGTGTAAGGCTGGAGGATGGTCTGGATGTAGGTTGGTGCTGTCCTGTTCACCGCTTGGAAGGCCAGTACCAGGGTCTTGAATCTGATCCGAGCAGCGATTGCACAGGCTGGGAGACCGGCCAGGAGCGAGTTGCAGTAGTTTTTTGAGTAGTGGTGTGTTTGAAAGCAGAGGGAAAGGTCCCTGATAACTCATTCAAATTAATCGCCTCCATGTACATTCACGCAAGACAAAGCAACAAGGACAGTTCTGAGTTGTTGCTGTTCTTGTTCAGCTCGAATTGAGTGTAATTCATCCCGTGCACAAACCTTTTTCATCTCATCTCATTCTTCTTCATCTCACCCCTTCTTGTCTCATTCTTTCTTCTTTCTGCAGCATGTCAGTGACCCAGGCAATGGAGTGGCTTATCGAGCATGTAGATGACCCCTCTGTAGACGCGCCGATACCTGGCCAGGACTCCTCTGGGGCAACAGGAGCCACGGCTGCCGCCACACCAGGCCCCTCAGCCTCAGCCTCTGGTCCCAACCTTCTCCGCAGCCTCTCCAGCCAGTCGAGCACAGATGAGAGCAGCCGGCAGGACGAGCTCACAGAGATCTTCAAGAGGATCCGCAGGAAACGGGAGTTCAGACCGGACTCAAGAGTGGGTGGCTTTATCCAGCCGGAGCTTTCGTACAGTGCTTTGGCTAGTACTTGCTTTTATAAAACTCATCTCGGAGCTCACACCTACCAGGTTGAGGGGAGGGTTACACTAACATATATTTAGTTGGTATCGATCTTTACAGTATACATTGTTATTCTTTCCATTACTATGTATTGTGTAGGAAGATGCTGTTTATCTCCCCAAATCCTAAATACCGCATGCAAGACCGACTTATTTCAGCTCCAAGATCTATGACTGCATCATCTAATGGACAGTATACAGGACAGGAATGGATGTATAGAGGCCTATTGCATATTGCACTCATGGAGTGTTGGTGGCTTTAGTTATAGTGTTTTTATATAATTATTTCCCACAGTATCCCCAACAAAACACTTCCACTGTTATGGCTGACTGTTTATGTTGTTGTAATTAGACGGAGAAGTTCTTAATCTAAACACGTGGTCTTTGTCTTGGTTTCTGCAGGCTGTCATTGCATTGATGGAGATGGGGTTTGATGAAAAGGAGGTGGTTGATGCTCTGAGGGTGAACAACAACCAGCAGGATGCTGCGGTAGGTTTCTATCCACTGCTAAACTGCGTGCAGCCATTTACACAGGCCGTGTTTGACCTGTTGATCCATTTTTAGGGAATGTTGATTTGTTTTAGAGTAGTAATCTAAATGAACTGCCGTGCCATGGTATGAAAAAAAGTGTAGGTTTTGTAGCTGATCCTGCACTCTGACCCTTTGTAAAGATATCAGTGTATTTTCAAAAACAGAAAGTGAATTTGGTTTCTCACTGTGTGTCTCTCCGTCCTGCAGTGCGAATGGCTGCTGGGGGACAGGAAGCCTTCTCCAGAGGATATGGACAAAGGCATCGACACCAACAGCCCGCTGTTCCAAGCCATTCTGGAGAATCCAGTGGTTCAGTTGGGTTTAACCAATCCCAAGACTCTGCTAGGTACTAAGTCTTGTCAAATTTAGTGGAAGAGTTGTGAAAAATAGTACGTGATTGGGTTTAGGGTGCCCAAGTAACATCAAAATATCAAAACCTCCAGTTCTGCTACAGTCTGCAGATCTAGCTGAGGCAGACTGAAGGAACACAAGTAGTTGCATTTTAGTCGTGGTCTGGTTCACGTTCACACTAGCTTTGTACAAACGACACGTATTGGTGAATTTCTACAACAGACGGAGTAGGACACAAGCTTAACCTGCCTGTATAAAAATTGGCTATGCAGATTAGAAGAGTGCTTTCTTAAAGCATTTAATAGTAGCTTATCTTTAGAATTTGTGCCAAAGTTACTTTACTATCTCAAAACCTTGTGGTTTTGCCTATAGTAAGCGCCTAAGCGCTCATTTTGAACTGAGCCAGACAGGACCTCTAAAAAAGAAAATGACACCTCTAAAAAAGAAAATGATAAAGCAAAGGAGGATAGCTCCATGGTACAACCCACAAACTCGCATTTTAAAACAAACATTGCGAAAACTTGAAAGGAAATGGCGTTCCACCAAACTGGAAGAATCACGCTTAGCCTGGCTAGATAGTCTTAAAATCTA
>JAVQJD010018810.1:0-17416 GCA_036023655.1 Nannoperca australis
TGGCCTCTGTTAACATCTATCCTTCACGTGACTGCACATCCACCCCCCCCCCCCCACCCCACACACATACACACTTTCATTCCTCAACACATGTCTCCAAATGCACACTCCCACACAGACATTCTCTCCTACCCCACTGGAGCCAAGGACATGTTGCAGACAAAGCTAATGTTAATCTCTAGCTGAAGGTTGGTAGCATTTCCATGCAAAATGAAGGTCAGGGGGATTCAAGGCGAGATTCTCAAATGTCAAATGAGAACTTGGCAGAAGCAACTAAGTAGTTCTTTTGATCTGATGCGTCCAAGTTCTCAAACTTTCAACCGTGTTACAGCAACACCGTTTGATTTACAGCAACAATAGTGATGGCCAGTTAATTAAACACGCCAAACTCTGCACACCACATATTTCTAGTGAGAAATCAATGCACAAATCAACAGCATTAGCTAAGTCAGCCATTTCATTACTGTCTCTGAGCAACTAGTGCTTCATCTAAACTGACATATGTAAAGTAGGCTATGACTCAGTCTTTTCACAAGTATCGATGCAAGTATACACAGGCCAAAATATTTAAACGCAACCTGATAAACTGAATTTCTAGCTTGATCCCTGATTTAAGGACCATGAACACATTAGTTTATGTTGCTGCAAGGGGGATGTGAGCCCCTAACCTTGGCTGTGTTACTGCCTTTCTCTTTTCACTAAGCTACAATTCACCACAGCTGCTTTGCCGCATCCCGTTTCAGTCTTGTGTTTCTCTGCCCTTATCAAATTTTTATCTCCTCTGTTATCTCAGTCTTCCTCCCTCTCACTCTCTCAGCATTTGTTATATGTACAGCTGTGTTCTTCTCTATTTCAATACAGTTTTAAATGTATTCATCACGAGCACCATTTGACATCAGTTGAGTTGGAATCAAATAAAACTGGTGCATATCAAACTTCCATATTCTCTCACATGAATAACAAGTTTGTGGCAGTTCCGATAAAAAAGGAAGAAAACACACACATGTATACAGTATAATTGCATGTTTGCAGGTATCAGACTTACTATGAGTTTGTCTTTTTGATTTTCTTTGTCACCTGAAAGAAAACCCAAATTGCATTCCTTAGACTAAGAAGACACGGCTATAAGTATTCTGCCCTATAGGCAAAGAGCAGTGAAGTTGAGACAAAAGGGTTCAAAAACACATAGAATCATAATGCCTTCATTTTATGTGTTTTTTAGGCAGACTATTTAACCCCCAAAACATCTATTTTACATAAACTGCCAGAACGTTTGGAGACACTGTGACATTGTAACCAGCTAACATACAGGTGCAGATATGAAAACTTGGCAACCCTGAACAAATTGATAGATTTTCACTCATAGATGCAAAATTAAGCAAAATGAAAGGTACATAACTCAGTGGAATCTGACTCCCTTTCACATTTTGCACACCTCATCCATAAATGCACACCCCAATATTCAAATGGGATTCAGATATTTTTTCATCAGCCAATCATTAGATTGCTTCTCACTATCTTTAATGCAGATGGAGATGCAGATATCTAATCATTCCCTGTCATTAACACATTTAGAGGATTGTGCAGCCCTGGCAGTGGTTTGTGTTTCTGTAGCCCCCCCCATCCTGTCTCACTGGCTCCGCCTCTCTATCTCCCTGAAGGTAGCGGTCAGGGTGAGGGTTTTTCCACTGTCCATTCTGAGCCTGTAAACTTCCACTGCAGAGAGGATCCCCCTCTCTTACATTCCCTTCGACAGAAAAAAACTGCACTGTCTGTCGAGTGTGTGGGGTGTGTGTGTGTGTGTGTGTGTTAATCAGAGGGACTTGGGGAGAACATCCAGTGAGAGAACACAAGCATCAGCTAAATGGCTAAAAAGCAACAACATGTGGTGATGTCCGCAATGTGTGTGTACATATGCGACAGTGGCAGATAAGTGTCCATGTTTATATAATGTAACTATGTATAAATGTGTGTATGTACTGTGCCAAGCTGTGTGTTTCCATGGCATGGAGTCCTTGCTGCATCATTCCATGTCAGCACTTTCCTGTGACTGAAAAGCAACTCGTTTGCTGCCACCTGGTGGCTGGCTGTTGTACCTACAGCCACTTCAGAAATTATTCACAAATTAGCAGCTGCTTGTTTTTCCATAAAACCAAGTATGTGTGAATGTGTGTGTGTGTGTGTGTGTGTGTGTGTGTGTGTGTGTGTGTGCAAAAAAGCTAAAACGGGACATGAAACTTCCCCTGGCCTGCAGCCATTTTTGTTCTCCTCACATCAGACAAGGGCCAAGCTAAAATTAGCACATGGACATATATGGGTTGTGAAGGAAGAAGAGTGTGTGTGAATGAAATAACTTTTGGTAAATGGACATCACAGGCAGGCTAACCTTCAACCCCATCTTGAGAGAAAAAGTAAAGGAGGCTTTGTTGTTAGGATTTAAAAGTGTGTGTGTGTGTTGGTGTAACTAGGAGGTGTGGCTGTTTTACGACCTCAGCCTGTGTGCGCATTTGGGATTTGAGATGACGGCACAAGCAGATTGCCAAACGAACAGTGTGTTCACCAAACTGCCAGGAAGAAAACAGCTGTGACCAGAAAACAACAAGCAACGACTGACTCGGCACCAAACACAAAACACACTGTGTAAGCAGATCCACTTAAAGTGGCAGCAGTGTTTTACTCAATGAATGGTTTTACAAGTAGATGATTGGCATCGGGTGGAACGCAAGATTTTTTTAATTACAAGGGTGGTGAATGTTTGTCCAAAGAACAGGTTTGTGCACTCTGACGTGAATCAAATTATATCAGAGCTTAAACGAGAATCAATTTAATGACCCTGAAAGAGATGGCAGAGGAAAATGACCTCAATACTCAAATAAACATTGTAAACACCCTGGAAAAAAGCCCTCGCCATGATATTTTATGAGGAGGCATTTTTTGCTTTCCAAATTATCTCTATATATGTGCCCCCTGCTTGTCCTTAGAGAAGCCTTTTTAGGAGACGACAGAGATGGACTGTGTGTTTCTGTATGATGATACTCACAGGGAACAGCACGATGGGGACAGTCAGAGTGACGGCGGTGAGAACAGCCAAGCGCACCAATAGCAACATGGTGTCAAACTTGTAGACCTTGGTGAAGGTGTGGAGCAACTCTGCCTCCACGTTTTCTATGTTGGAGGAGAAACAAAGGGAACATATGTCAACCACTGGTGAACAAAAGCTAACAGGAGCTATGGAAAAGCACACATTTGGCACAGCAAAGAGTGTTAAAGGTGAAATACTATTAATAAGATTGTATAATAATATAATAAGATTGCTCTGTTTTAAATTGCTTGGATTACGGTTAAACAGTGTTAATAGTTTTTTTTTATACAGTTCCCTTACAATTAAAGGAAGTATAATTCTCTTTCTTATTCTTGTCTAGAATAAGGAACTGATATCAGTTAACTATGCAACTGTTTGTCTCTGAAAAACTTAATTTTAGACAACATCTTGTCTATGATTAGAGCTGATAATCACTTCCTTTGTGTGACGTTGCTCTTACCATAAAAGGTGAGGTAGCCGAACAGTGCTGACAGCATGTACATGATGAGCATGGTCAAGATGGACAGGTTGGAGACGTTCTGCATCTTTTTCCGGCTGCGACTGTAAAAAAAAAAACACATATTCACTTTTAGAGAGGTCCCACCAATATTAAAATGTTTACACTAAAGGCTTGCAGTAAAAATCTTGGATAAATATATAAAGATTGAGATACTTCTCTTAATCTTTGTACGAATAGAGATAAGTTTTAATGACTCCCCTCAATTGGACACCAACTCTATTTCCCTGGACTTAACATACTCCGTACCACTATGTGTCGTATATAGACTATTGGTGTCCTGTTGCCACATTTCCAAATTTTTCTTCCTTTTTATCTAATTTCTTAAGTTTCTGCTTGTCATTACAGTGGAACACTGACCATTCTCATTCCATGGTGGAAAACACTCAAAAACTCAAGTTGTACCACTACGATTTGTTGTTTACCATCTGCCTTATGTCAAAGGATGCTGTCCATTCCTAAAATGCTGTGAAAAGTTGTTTTTGTACTTTGTCAAAAAAAGAATTTGTGCTTTCATTGTACAACACCCAGAGCTTTGAGTAATAGAAAAACTTTCTGTTCACCTACATGTATTGCGATGGCAGCAAACGTTAGACAGAAAAGATTAATATGGCTCGATAGTGACAAAATGGGGATTCATTTTGATGAAGTGACCCTAAAAGTTTGTTTTAGGTGATGATGGCACTTCGCTGCTTGATGTAAAGGGAAGAAGCTTACTCTTTTAGCTCACTGTAGATAGGCAGGACCTCAGGGTGGCAGACAAATGCAAAGGCCAGGATGGGCACAGTATATGCCGTCTGGGGGAAAAAAATGTACAGTAGAATTTAAGACAAAAGTTCAGCTTTAGGCAGTACAAGACAACCACAGTGCTAACAATCTATATAAACTGTAACTAGGCCACATAATCATGGGATGTCATTCAGAAATATGACTTCTGAATATCTTTCTAAGTAGAGTGTCCTTCCGTTTTCTCAAGGTATAGTGCTGTGTGTAAGGGAAAAAGGGGCCTTGTTACACCAATTTGAAGATATGCCATGAAATGTGTCAGTGCATTGTGGTTCTTCTGAGTCAGTCAACACTCATTCTGCTTTGAAACCTTTATAATTTTACTTTAACTTTAAAAAGTCCAAACTGGCACAAAGTGAGTAGACAATAATCTTGTAAAACAAGGTGACATAACTACCTCCCCCTCTAAACACTGTCAAAAATCACAACCATGGTGAATCAAGTTAGCCCAACTCACTTTGTGTCCCATGTGAACATAATCCTGTGTCATAATCTTATCCTGATTTATGATCACAGATACAAATCCCTGAACACACACAGAGGGCAAAACACACCCTAAAAAACCCCACCTTTACCAAACATGTCTTAGCGAATACTAGGAATTCTGTTATGTTGGACTTTTGTTGTAGGTTGAAAAATGCTTTCCTGAGCGTACGTCTTATTTTGTCCTGTACAAACGTAGACTATTCATATGGACATGTATTGTGTCTATCTTCTCTTAGCAACTTGTTACTCTCTAATGACTGCAAGACCTTTTTAAAGGTCTTGCAGTCACTGATTCAATGGAAAACCTAGTAGGTCTGCGTTTCAGAAGTCACGCCCTTTAAACCTTCCCCAGTGAGAGTTAACACTGAACTGCAAGTTGGAACCAGTATTATGAGTTAACCTGTAGGCTACCACCAACCCCATCTTACCTGGGAGTTGAAGACAAAGTATTTGGGCGTGCACATCTCCTCATCGTCAGGGTGAGGCTCGAAGTGGACACCAGTGGAGTGTTGGGCGTCGTGGCTGCCGAGGACCGCCGGCGAAACGTCGGCCCGGGAGAAGTCCATGTGCGCGGAGCTGTTTATTGTCGGGTACAACCCTGTCATGTCTGAAGCATTCATGCTGAGGTTGGATGAGTGGTGGTAAAAGAAAGGAAGAGGGCAGGGCAGCAGGGTCTTCTTGTAGATCACCTGGAAAAAGAACATAATGAACTTGAGTTACAGTCAAGCGGTGTTCATAAAAATAAATGAAAGGAAGAAAACTTGCTGCCACACTCCCTGCTTGCCACAAGAGTGATTTAAACATGCATTACTTGTTCATTTTCTACACAATGCCATTTTCTAAACTGAACTCCCTGTGTATAACACAGAGTCAAACGTCATGCTCATTAGTAAGCAACCTGCAAACACAACACTGACATATTATCACCGTTATTAATTAATATGATGAACGTGTAAGCTAAACGCTACTTATTCACACATAAAGCTGACATATTAGCATTCACTTGAGTCGTGTTTCTGGCCACCTGGCAAATGTAAGTTTGACATCCACTCTCGCTTATCTCACTCTAGCAGCTTTAATAAATCTTATTAGCAAATGTAGACAAAATGCTTGGTTTGATTTTAAGAGTAGCTATTAAGATGCCCTCTTGTTAACTGAATCTCCAGTTTTTTGCTCATAGTGTTTAGAAAGATTTACAAGGCTGAACTTACCACCCCCAGGAAGAAGACCATGCAGGAAAGGGAAAATCCACTGGTGTAGCCGAGGTAGCCTGAAGAGGAGAAAATCATCAGTCACTAAAAAACAAACAAATACACACTACATACAGATGTGATGCGATGCTATAGTTTCTTATTCTTACTGTGCACCTCTGCACGCTGCTACTCTCTCCTGTCTTTTTAACATTGCCGCCAATCCATTTTGGAAGTCTATTCTCAGATGAGTCAAGTCTCTTTCTAAGGCTGTGACCCACATCCTAAAATACACCAACAAAAAAATCTGATGCGAGCAGCAGATCAGATTTGAGCTGCGGCGTGAATGATGCCTTTATGGTCAGTGACTAAAGTTAAGCTCTAACAACTCTAATCCTATAACACAACTGCTGTTGTCATTTATTCATTTGAATTCAGAATATAGTTTTGATCTTAGTTGCTTCTTTATGTCTAATTGTCTTAATTACATAATCTGGCTAGTGGGCTCAGTCTTCTTGGATCTGAGACGGATCTGGCTCTTGTATTTATAAATTACATCTGAGTAGTGGAGCTGACTACAGGCTTAATAGCAGTATTACATTACAGTAAGTCCTAATTGCCAGAGCTGACTAAGGGCTCCACTAGTGTTATTTTACGTCTGGTTTGGCAGAGGTGATAACAGACAGCTCCAAGAACACGGACACACTGAAAAGAATTTGGCTTAATTCCGCACTGAGCGACACAGATACTGCGTATTAAACATATAAATTGTCACAGCGAGTCCCTACCCAGATTTTTGAGGAGCGACAAAGGCAGAATGATTCCGATGGACACAAACACCACCAGGTAGTTCCCGTTCAGGTACCAATCTCTGCAAACACAGAATAGAGTTTAAAATAAGGGCAGAGGGTATTCTGTATATGCTGTACACACACACACACACACACACACACACACACAGACACATTATCTTCAAAAGCAAACACACACACTCACCCAGAAATTTCTTCTAAACCCAAGAAGGCTCGGATCACTTCAGGCAGCTCATACTTCACGATAAAGAGGTAGCTGGACATGGCTGCAGGACAGTGGGGACATGACAGGGAATGTTTAAGGTGCCCTGAGATCTACAACTGTAAAACCATTGTATTTATTTCAGAGATACACACACACACACACGCACATGAAATCACTGCCTACCTCCAATATTCTGCATAATTATCGATCCGAATGCCGCCATCTTCCCAGGCCAACCGAATGCTCTCTCTCCCAGCTTTTCATAGATCAGGGATCCTGCCACAACAGACACGTTGATGGAGAATTAGTCACGGAAAACAATTCAAGGAACACAAACAGAGGCAACGGGAGTTACTGGATTAAAGCATCGGGTACATTTGATTCTGTCAGCGCTCTTCTTACTTTGTTCCTCTAAATTCACCAAAGAAAACTCCATCTAATGCACAAACTTTTCAAGGACTTTTGGGTTTATGAAGGGGGGCATCTGCTAAGTACACTTGTTTCTTTAGCAAGTGCCAGAAAGTGCCACAGTCCTTACTCATACATTATATGTCTTCTTCAATATCTAATTTTCCATATTTCTCAGTATTGCTTTCAGTGACCACAAGGTGGGTCCATCAGTACAGAAATATATTTTGTTCATATAGTTTCAGAACAGCGGTTTCCAACCACTTTTTCACAATAGGAAAATTCCTTGTGAACTATCATGGTCAAGGTTGCATGTCTGAGTAAGTTGTGAGCAGCTCAGTCAAAGACATTGTTTCATTTGAATAAATATCCCGAAGAAGTAAAACTATTTAACATTAACAGAATTTTACAAAAGTGGAGCAAAGACTGGAGAAAAGTCTGAAAACTGCACATGGTTTGGTGCAGCATAATTTTCTTTTTTTAGGTGATAAGCTTGCGACCCCTTAGATTCACCTTGCGACCACCCCTGTTTTAGAGTAAAACTCTTCATTGGTCATTTGGAGGCCAGTTGAGTTTGCAGGACCTGAAATGACCTTAAATACCAACCTCCTTCTTTAGCTGTCATAAGGAGCAGATGCACGGAATATAAGGAGAGGATGGCCACAGCGATCAGGAGGATTCTGCACAGAGAGGGAAAGGAGAGGTCAGCGATCAATGCAAAACTGTTGTCAGTGATAACAAGAAACCCTTGGTATAAAGGTTTGGTATTTTTAGTCCTTTCATCTAGAGACTGGGGAAGTGAAAAGATGCGAGGAAAATAAAGAAGAGAAAGGTCTGGATAGATGTGATGTAGAGTACATGTGGTTAGAGGGAATATTCCTCTGCTCCACTGACGCTGAGCTTCAGGCCTCTCAGCAGGGGCATGGGAAGTGGACAGACGGGGGAGGCTGCATGGGTGGGATTGAAGGGTGTAGGGTGACAGTGGGGTGTCGGATGTTGGAAGTCACCCATGAATGCTGATAATGCATATAAACAGGACAGGCAGAGCTGGGTGAAACATGGCAGAGGGAAGTGGGGGTACTGGAGTTCAAACCTGCTGCCCCATATTCCAGCTTGTGTGATTATAATTTAAATTACATTTTTACAGTTCATTCTGTCCCACTGTCCAGTCAACACATGAACATGTATCCTAATATCTTTGGTTATCCTTACTTCTCCTCAGTGAAGAGTGAAAAATGTCTCAACAACTATTTGATTAAATTCGGTACACACATGTATGCCCTCCTCAGGATGAATTGTGATAACTTCATTCAAAGCCACAGCTTTTAATGTAACACCATCATCAGGTCACAATTTTAATTTCTCTCTAACTAACACTCTAAACCACGATTGTACAGGATAAACATCAGCATGTTAGCATGCCGGTGTAGCATTTAGCTCAAAGCACTGCTGTGCCTTCATACAACCTCAGTGAGCTGCTAGCATGTCATATTACCATCTTCTATGAAACATTATCAAAACTCAAGCTAACACTTATATCTTAACAACATCTTAACTTTTGTTACTTTAATCTATGATACTACATTTTACATAACAGAGAAATGTACAGTAAATAGCAACACCATATGCTTACAATACAGTGTTATAGTGCTAATAAATCATTAGATCACCAGAAACAGACCGTCTTGTTTTTTTGCCAACTCAAAGCGAAACGTTTTTCACACCGTACTCGTAGCCTTTATTTAACCATCACAGCATTCTTTCCACAGATTCCACCCAGTAGTCAACCAACTTAATTTTCTGTACGCCTTGATGACGTTACTTTCTGTCAGCTGAAATTGCTCTATAATTAAACTTTCAAGACATTCATTTGAGGATGACAGAGTAATTGAAACCAGTGTTAGTCACCTACACCTGTACATTATTCAAGGGCTGTCATTCAACATTTTCAGGAGCAATCACAGTGCCAACAATTTTGAATGTAATGTACTGCATGCCAAAAACCTTGAGATTAAATACAACCCAGCTATCTGTCCTAAATAGCCTAAATAGCTGGCATGCTATTTCTCGTACACACCCTGACATGAATGCTGTCGGATCCCTTGTTCTGCTGCAGCAGTACTTACGTAAAGAGCACGATGCCAGTGTTTGCCATGGCGAAGGACAGGCCCAGGATGCCGCTGCCCATAATGGCGTTGCTCAAGTTGAAGACAGACATCCCGAAGGAGGTGTGGCCGGGATGCTGCTCAGAGAGAAAAGGAAGAAGGAAAAGAGTGTATTAGTAAAACAGAAGAACAGTGCTGAAAAACATTCACATCTCACATAACTGATGACATATTTAACACTGGAATCATTAGTGCAACTGTTATAACAAAAAAGAGAGCAAACATTTGGCAATGTGCAGCAAACCATGCTTTCAATGACTTCAATGCCATTAGTAAATACTTTGTTCCCCACAAGCTTTAATTCAATTCATGTTCAATTTATTCTATTCTATTCACTTCAATCACAGAATACCAGTCATGGCATCCCCACTGACTCAATGCAGTGGTCTCATTTAAATGGATTATATGGTGTTTCTGATGACCTTTGTGACTGTAAGAGACAGTCACCCAAAAGATCTATCATGTGACTGGACTTCCTTTAAATACACATACTTGAAATTGCAATAACGACTGTAGTGTTTGCATACCAAATTCATTTTGAGCACAAAACCAACCAAGAGAGCTTCCAGTTGACACCAAAATTGTGTCATGTCCCTCAGGCCAAACTCAACTCATGTCCTGCAGCTGCATTGCATTCTGGTCCCTTTCCTGTAGCTGAATACATTGAAATCGGTCTTTCTGACTGTTCTACAATGGATGTTTCTCTCTATGATTATTAAATGTTGGTATAAAATGGCAGTTCTAGCAAAACAAATTTGCTTTCAGATTCTGTGGAACTGACACCAGCTCAAACTGATATAAAACTCTTGATTCCCATTCAAATTACTAAATAGAAATTAATATAAATATGATGAATATGACGATTTATGTTTTGGGGACTTTTGGTGGGGGACCTTTTTCTGAATACCTTAACAAAACAGGAGAGGGTATCCTGTATTGTAACTGTGGATACAAACAATGACACGACTTCTTTGAGTAAGTACCTTGCCTTACACTTAATGTCTAACATCTTTTTTGGCTATTAACTGCCTGCTTTGAAAATGAATGAAAATAATTCCATTGCAGTAATTACTGTTAGTAAGACTGCTTTCAGTTGTGTTTAATATTATTGTGTTTATAAAATCTGCAGAATTGTGTATTAAATTATACCATTTACTCTGACGGGCAGACACTGACTACATTAGTGCTGTGACTGTGACTTGTAAATCCTCTTACATATTCTTCATGATACTCCTCGTATTTCTTCTTCTTCATCATCCCATTTGACAGGAACTTCTGGCTTTCTCCATCATCATTGTCATCCAGAAACTGACTGCAATGACAAAAAAAAGAAGAAAACATTAACACATGCATACACAGTAGACATTGCTTTATATTATATCAACGTTTATGTAAAATTCCTGGCAGTTCTCCCACAATCATCTGCAGTCTTTGTGTTGTGCTCAAGAGCAAACATGTAACAGAGCAGAACGACACAGACAGTCTTGATCAGATGACCTGTGATTAGTGCTGGTTATCTAAGATCAGCTGTGTGTGTCGTGGTCCTTAATTTACTTGAAGACTGTACACCCATCACCACCTCCTTGTCAATCAACACTGTTAGATCATTATGAGCAGCCATCCTAAAGTCATGCTGCTTTAATAACTTAATTAATTGCTGAGTGGCTGCCCTGGAGTCTCCAACTGGATAAGTAACCTAATTAATTCATTAAACACTTTTCAGCTCCAAACACCTATCATTGACTAAATAAAACATGTTAATGCTGGAGAACCTGTCTTGCTTTTGGTCCATCGTCAGGATAAATGACCGTTCGCACCCTAACAAAGATTATGTTCACGTGCACATAATTAAGCAGGCTACGGTTAAGGCAGGAATTTAGGCTTTTGCTGCAGAAACTGGTTTAATTTGGTTTCTTTTAACCTCTTAAGCAATTCATGGAAACAGTGCTTCAAGTTTACATGATGTTTAACAATGAATGTTGCAACCAAAATGTTCAGAAGGTGTAAGTTGACAGAAATGTGCCTAGAGTGTTAAGCGAGGTCACTAACAAAGCTACAATGTCACGTGACTGGTGGTGCCTGCTCAAGTTGTCCCCATGGTTGCTGACCTGTCGATGGTGGCCTTCTCAGAGTCGATGGGCTCTGTGTAGCGGTCGTCCAGGCTGTCGGTGCTGTCATCATCAGCCTCTGTGGAGACTTTGCTTAGTTCCATACGATCCACAACTCCCGGCATAGTGGCGCGCAGCAGGGCGAGAAGCGGAGAATCTCAATTTTCAGGATATCTGTGTTTTAGATTTTACAAAGCAGTGATGTTCTTCTTCCTCAATGTCTGCTAAACCGTGGTACCTATAAGAAAATACCTAAAACAAAGATAGAGGAGACATTAGAGAGAAGCTTCAGTGATTTCCGCAGTTTTGAAGACGTCTGTTCAGATCTTCAACAACAATGGCCACTCGTCCAAGTTTTTAAAATTCACAAACACTCAAGTTCAGCACAGGAATGCCAATTTCCAGCTAACTACATGCCTGCAGATGCGTGTATTGTCTGGCCCTATCAGCATTAGTCGCGCCTTTTGGCCTTGAAGAAGAACACTTCATAATGAAATGGGGGCCGTCTACCCTGCAAACAAGTCCATCCCATTTCCTGGAACTGAAACTGTTTGTTAGGTTACCCTGAAGAGGAAAGCTGGAAATGATGCAACCATGGCACCTCACACTTTTATCAATGCTAGCAGGGCTTAAGTCCTGATTTGTAACATTAACAACTACATGTTTTAATGACTGTTAGTAAAATACAACATTTAATAAAATTCAAAATGATGCCTCCCTTGGGTTGTTTCTGTCTTTAGGAAGCTATTACAAGCTAATGTTGATGTATATATTCATAGCTGGCTAGGAAGTTGAGTAAACAAACCCTGAAACCAGGTCATGGATGCAATGAGTTCATGAGGCCGCCTGACCGCCCCACCATCAACAGGCCCCCTTGTTCACGTACAAGCTGATTTACTCTGCCTCACCCACTACCATTAAAGCAAAGAATATGTACAGAAGCAATTAAATGGTGTCATTTCTGTGAAATCTCTATGCTAAGCTAAGCAGCTGCTGGCTATAACGTAATATTTAGCATACAGAATGAGAGTGGTATTGACGTTCCCATCTATCTTTTGGCAAGACATGTTGAACTTTTTTTTTTTTTAATTGTCATGGGGTCAGACTGCCAACAGTGCTAAGACTTCTTTTCTCTGGATTATGTAAAAGGGGGTTAGGTCTCTATAGATGTGTTAGCATAATAGGATGCAATCTCACAATTCATTGTCGTTTCTTGGGGTCACGATTTGATTCAGAATTGATTCTCAATTCAAAACAATTCTTGATCAGATAAAAAAAGCACAAACCAGCCCGTTGCCCACTGAGCTGCAAATGAAACATAAATGACAGTTAGGCTAACATGTCTTGATCAGGGTCATGGTCTGGCTACCAGTAAAAAAAAGAGAAAGGTGTGTGCAGCTTTTTTTTAAGTCATCTATTAGTTATTTTACTGCATTACCACAGAACCATCTAACAGTCTTCTTTATGTATAAAGAATGAGAAAAGAATGGTCTAGTAAAAAATACCAATGGATGCTTCATAAGAAACAGTTTCTTATGAAGGAAGTGGTTTAGCAGCAGGATCTTTGCATCACAATGTGTAACAGCCAACATGCCATTTTGCAACAAGGTTATCAGCTGCAAACAATGTCAGAGGTGTTAAACCTCTCCCCCCTTGACCCCACCTGGCTGATGCAGTTTGATCTGCAACACAAAACCTTCTTTTAAAGAAAGATGTATTACAGTAGGCTGTTGACTTCCATGCGGTTGATCTTGCTCAGCGGAAGTTGGCCGTTTTAAAACCTAATATCTGGGAGCCAACAGAGATTAAGCGACTATATTACCTTTAACAACCACATTACACACATCAGTTCACCTTATCTCTCACTGTCGCGCTCTGCTGTGTGGCGAGAGCGATTTTCACTGTTCAGTTCCAAGAGGATGAACCTGTCTGACTTGGTTAGCTTCACACTCCCGAGTTTAAGCTTGCAGCCGTGTTGACCATGACACCACCATTCATAGAATGAAAAAAACATCTTGAGTGACAACTTCTTGCTGGAACTTGTTTTCCTGCTTACATCTAACTCAATCCTCCCAAACAGAAACAAACACATTTGCACATGACAACAAAGGAGACTGCTGAATGCATTTGCATACTGGATAAAACTGCATACAAAAAGACAAAATGCTAACAGTTAGAAACTAATAGTTACGGAGACAATAGATACAATGTTAATGCTGTATTCTATGCAGACAAATGCATGTCTGATCACTTCTGAAAGTGGCCTGGGCATTTAGATCCTATTGTCTCTCAGGGTTTCCTGGGATGACTTCACACTTGTGTTTAAAGCTGTTTGTTTTAAAGCTAAAGTGGGAGGCAGGCCGCACACACTGGCCAACACACACCACTAAGCTTCTGCCGCTTTTTTGTGATTAAACAAATTCATTCAACTTCACAATTTCTTCAGTTGTCGTGCAGTGAAACAATCTTAGATGATAGATGATTGGCTTTAAGAATGATTTATTTGTTTTGTCAAACACAGTTTAACAGAGCAATCTACATTAAACATTAAAGGACAGCAAGAACAAACTAGGCTTCTGAACTTTGTTCTGAGCTCAGGGCCAAAATAATCACACAAAGAGCTTAAGTGAAATTGATTTACAGAATATCCTACAGTGTATGTGTGGTAAGATCGAGCATTCATTGCAAAAAAGAAATTATGTGGGTTGAAACAGAAAGGACGAAAAGAAAAGAAAAAGACAGGTTTGATCTAAATCATAAACCGTTTGCATAGTTTCAAAACAAAAGCAAACTTTGAAACATGTTTTAAGAAGAAATATGAGATCCACTCCTTCTTCCTACATCCTCCACCCAAACAAACTCTTGCATCAGCCACCGAAAAGCTACATTCCTCCCAGCAAATACAGAATCTCTGATCTACTTGAGTTGGGTTGGTAGCCTTTCACAGTATGAACAAAGCAGGCATACTCACTTAATCAATGGGATTGTTCCTTGTTTTCCCTTTTTGAACAAGTGTATTTTTTAAGACAGATGATAGATAAATGAATGGGTGAGGAGCTGCAGCTCTTTTGTTTCTCAGGTGAGAACGCAGACTTTTAAAAGGGAGGAGGGAGGGCCTCTGTCAACCAATGAGGACAGACAAGAGTTTAATCAGCCACCTCCTTCTTTGAGCATGGTCGTAAGCGCACTCATAACTCCCACAATACGCACACGTGTGCACGCACACACGCACAACACAGCTGTCTTACCAAACAAAAATTAGAAAAAGGCAAAAGCAGTGACAGAATTTGGGACACCCACAAAAAGGAATGAATTTTTTTTATATAAATAGAGTATATACAGTATATAGTATAGATAGATATAGATAATTTATACGAATTAAGAGAAAACAGACATCCAAGCTGTAAAATTGCCAAACATTTGCTACCCTTAGAATGAAGACACCAGAGCGCACCAACGCTGTTAAATACCAATGGCCGCTTCAAGACGTGATCACATGACATGCCACATGACCACAACCATCCAGTGTTATACTGGTAGAAAAATTATACAGGCCAAACTCACGTGGACTGATGAGAGGCCAAGGTCACAGAGAATTACTGGCTGACCACGGGTGATCTCACACAACTCACGCTTTAAACGGCTGATTCTATCACTACTGTACCTACCAAGACACACACACACACACACACACACACACACACACACACACACACACACACAATTGTTTGCACACGCAGCTGCACACACACACAGATGCCCACGAGTGCTGCAGACAACGGTCAGTGGTTTCAGGGTAGGCCGTGCCGCTGGACGACCAATCAGAGGACAGCGCTGGTGATGTCGCTGTGCCCAGGGTTCTGTTCATGTCAGGGATGAGGTTTTATCTCTGTCCACTTTGCAATGCTGTCCAAATGGAGGAAAATACACACACGTGTGGCATGTGAGGAACAAACTGCAAAAACCGTTTTTTTTTCTCATATCAACATCTGAAAAGTTTTGTACAATGAGCAGCTTAGAAACTTTGAAATATGCAGTGAAAACGTGATATCTGCAAAACGATACTTGATCACAAATAAAAATCACTATCATTTATCCACTTGGTTTTGAAGAGTTTTCCACACTTTTCTCACAGAGGAGCACAAGAACCCAATCCACGTGGTTACATTCAAAGTATCCAAATGTTGAACGTTTTTTGAGTGTGTCTGTAACTGTAAATGAGACTTCCTGTCACAAACACAACAGTAACACTTATGTCATAGGGGTTCTCACTTTCAACCACAACAAATATTATTGTATTAAGGTGGTCTATGTTCACAAAACTATATATGTTTGACTGCATACTGTGACATCCAATAAGGGACCAAACACGTATTCAACTGATTTGTTTTAGCTCCAACATCAGTTAAGTTCAGTAAGTAAATAAGTGAACTTTTGCTGAACAGCAGCCACTGTGTGACAATTATGGAATAATTCTAAAGGATAAAACGGTAACACAAATGGAGAAGAGCAGTAAAGTCAGTGAACACAGCAATGTCAATTACACAGCAATGTTTGTTTAAGGTTTGCTGACATTAGCTAACATTAGTCACCATAAGCTACAGGTTATACTAGACAAAATAAGGTTGTACCCTTTGAAATCAAGAAAGTAATAATACTTGGGGTGGTTATTGATGTAAAAAATTATATATATATATATATACAATGTAACATTTAAGTTACAGACTTGCATTAAGTGAAGAAAATGAATCATCGACACTACATCCAAACAACCGAAGCCTACTGCTACAGCTTGCAGAGCACGTTACCACCAAAATAAACAAGGAGTCTGGTTAAGTTGCTGGATTTCAACTAATTTAAAGGGGGAGGGGGCCCCCCACACACAAAGGAAATGCAACTTTTCTTAGTCTAGTAATGTGGGTATTGGTAGACATTGAAAAAGCCGACACAGTAATCACTACAGAAAACAACACAGCCAAGTAAATAGAAGTGAAAGTCAAATTCCCACAAGCATAAACTTGTCACCATTAGCCTCTCTGCAGCTGCAGGGACATTCCTTAAATGGCATTGCAGTCCTTGAAGCGTGTGTGCAGCTTCACACATACTCTGCCAATCACCTGTGACAAGAAAGCTGTCCCTGAGCCGATCCCGTGATTTACCAAACAAGGACCAGGGTTAGTTTGGGAGGTTGGGGGTCACAAGGTCACAAATTTCAGAGTGGAGCAGTGGCCAGCTATAGAAGTAACTAAGCACAGTCTTTATGGTCCAATATATCACACACATGAAAACAAAAGCCTTAAAGGGACCAGTTGAGGCAAAGTAACTAATACCTCCTTAACATATCGTCAGAACCTCATTTCATTGACATTCCACCAATTTTATCCATAAAGATCAACTTACATGCCATAAAAAGTACTGTTCATCATGCAATAACTGTCAGGTGCCACTGTGTAGGAAGATTAAGTAATTTTTAACAGAAAGTCTGTGACACAAAGTAGAGACTTAGAGTAAAGATGGACATTTGCAATGCAGGGACAGTCTAAAGCAGGGGTCTCAAACTCAACTTATCTGGGGGCCACTGGAGTTAGAGTCTGGGTGAGGCTGGGCCGCATCAAGTATTCTACAAAAAAAGGTTCTCCTCCCTGTCATTGATGGCG
>JAVQJD010018820.1:0-25109 GCA_036023655.1 Nannoperca australis
TCTTGACTCTATTTTCTATTCATTTCACAACGTATGGTGGTGAATAAGTGTGACTTTTCATGGAAAACACAAAATTGTTTGGGTGACCCCAAACTTTTGAACGGTAGTGTACATAAAACTTCTATTTGAAGCAAATTACAGTGCTGTGAGCCGACAGAGGCTAGATAGTAAAGACGTATCAATAAGTCTCTGATTCTCTCAACAAGCACTAAGTGACATTTAAGTGCACAACTTGAAGCTCTGTATTGATGACCCTGACTGTTCTGCATACCGTAGATTCAGCCAAATCTACTGCACCACATGACAGAGTTGCCAGAGGCTACAGCAACTCGTGCTAAGTGTTGGCACTGTGGGTCAGTCCTATATAGACAATCCCTGGAGGAAGAAAGGAGGGAGGGAGAGGAAGAGAGAGACAGAGGGAGGAGAAGAGGAGGTCAGGCAGGGGGGAGTGGCTGCATACAGCACTTACTCAGAAGACATGAAGGAGGACAACGGTCCGACCTCCTTCGCTTTCTGTAGAGCGTGCTTCTGGTTGAACGCTGCCTCTGCTTCCTCTTCATCCTGATCAAAAGAGGGAAAAGAGCAAAAGGCGACTGAACAACTATAGCATCCGTGAGTTTAAATAATTAAACAGAATCAAAGTGATCTCAGGAGAAAAGAGCAGAAGGGGACATGACCGAGTGGCAAGATTATTACAATTATTTAGCATTAAGTAACAGACTATAACAAGAATAAAAGCAGGCTTGTTCTTTCAATTATATCCTCTTTGCTATTCACTTTTTTATTACCTTAGTAAGTTCTTGTGCATTGGCAAGGTTATCCACAGCAATGGCCAAGAAGACGTTCAGCAGAGTGTCTGGTCAGAGCTGAGTTAAGGACGTGGTCATAGCGCAACCGGGCAACCATGACGATATCGACGGACACACCACTGTTGTTGAGAGACAGATAGTACTAGAACTGTAAAACCTGGGCTCAGAGATGAGTGGATATGTGGTTTACATTCAACAGGTGCCTGGCAGCTTATATACAGTGGGATACACATACGCTCTGTGTCTGCTGCCTGGGTAGTAAGCAGATTTTTGCTGTATCAATTAGCACTAACAGGTTGATGGTAAATAGAGGTTCTGTTTGCCCCATTTCTTATCAAGAATCAATTTTAAGTATTCTGCCTCAAAATTACAGGTAAAGCTTTATTTGTGGAAATGGAAACTGTAAAGTCAAAGTTGAACAGTCTTAAAGCTCAAAATAAAGACCAATACTAATACAAGATAAGCCACAATTTGAAAAAAGGTGTCTCTTCGACTTATATAAAATGATTGATGCAATGTAATATAAAATGATGGTACTTTTTACTTTAGTAATAATGGTAGTAGGTGGCTTTTTGGAATGAAACCTTTCATATTTCATTGTAAAAAGAGTAACAAAGGATACAGTTTCCAAATAGTGTGAGCACTATAAAGTAGATAGAGGACCACATGCCAGACTTCACTCCTCCTTGAGAGCGAATACCGTTGTACATAACCTCGTTCCAGTCCTCTCCAGTCAGGATCTGAGAAAACACAAACACACACACACCACAATACATGAGGACACCAATAATATCATCCACAAAACTATACTGAGCATCACAGTTGAGTTTAGCTATAAACACTCCAAACTGCATTCATTGTACAAGAGTGATTCACTGTAATATACTTGTGTGAAGGAGAGAGCAATAAATTGTCAGGTTTATTTCCAGACCTGAAAGACGGTCATGATGGCTGCAGGGAAGGTGTCAAAGTTTGTCGGAGTGTAGTCTTCAAAGATGAACCTGTGAAAAAGATTTGACACATATGGTCCTTGAAAAAGCAGAACTGGGTCTAGTTTTTATATTTTTTCAGTCAGAGAGAAATCAATTCTCCTTTTCAAGTGGCTGGCTGGTGTTTTTTTCCCCCATGTGTTCTGTATTCTAGAGGCCGGTTCATACACAAGGCCAGCCTTTATTTAAGTGACAGCTTGTGGGAAACAGCCTTCGACTCGGGGGAAAACCAAACAAAAGCTGTGCGTGTGACAAAGGCAGGAGTCTTAAATCTCGATCGAGCTCACACAGTCTCTTGGTATAATAAAAACAACTGTGAACAGGCCATAGGACAATCTATTCTCCCTTCAACTGTGTGTATTCAATAAAAAAGAATCTACTGAACCATGAAGTTTACTTTAGATTTACTTTGTTTGTGAAAGCGTCTTTACTGGGAAAGAAAAACAATCTATATTTTCTGTTCTCAGTTCTTTATGGACTCTATGGATACGGAACGATGCAAAGAACTAAAAGCACTTAGGTAGGTGACTTTTTAATGTTACCTGCCACCGAAGAGCTGCATGCCAAGGAGTGCAAAGACAACGATGAAGAGGAAGAGGAGGAAGATGAGGGAGATGATGGACTTCATTGAGTTCATCAGAGAGACAACCAGGTTTCTCAGAGAAGCCCAATACCTTGACAGTACCAAAACATCACATTAGTGTAAATCTTAAATTTTTTTAAGACACGTCTGTTTACAGGTATTGGAGAATTCTTCTGCATATGTGAAAGTAGTAGTATAAAGCCTGTTGTGGCTGCAGATGGAGCTGACTGAACAAAATCTGATAAATTACCTCAAATAATGTCACTTGAGTCAGCGTCGGTTTAGGCCGAAGACTACAAAATCTACTAAACTAAACTAAGAGCCCAGACTAAATTAAAGAATCTGGAAGTGTAGGAAAGACGTGAGCTCACTTCTTTTAGGCTAAAATAACTTATTCTTTGATGCTTTTGGTTGCTTGCTTTAAAAATATATTTATGAAAAAGACCTTATTTAAAAATAATAATACACACACATTATCCTATTAATGTAAAATACTGAAAACTGCATATTCCACCAACATGACAAAGTTAATGCTACTGCTAGCTTTCAGTCAACAGTGAAATGTTACTCGTAAATGATATGAAACATCTTAACAGATGGCAAAGAGAGAGGAAGGCTGTGGCTCTAACTTAGTGATCTTGAAGATTCTCAGCAGACGAAGAGCACGCAGGACACTGATGCCAAAGGAAGTGCCAGGCCTGAAGAAACCCCACAGCACTTCAAAGATGCTGCCAACAATTACCTTCAGAGAAATATATATATTTATAAGGAATTGCGTCTTGCGAATAACAATAAACAGGAATAAATGTGTGTATATTATCTGTGATAGAGTGACAGAAAGAAGAGAGGCAAAGTTGATGCAACAGAGACAGATATAGAGGAAGAGAGGGCTGACGCTGCATAATCTAAGAACACAAGCAGTTGGATTTTGGGAGAAACAAATATATAGAGAGAGTACTGACACTGCAGTCAAAGCAGTTGAAGGAGGAGTGGAAGTAGAGACGCGGTCCCAAGCTGTACATCTTCAGAAACATCTCAGTCAGGAAAAGAGCGAGGAACAGGAACTCTGCATAGTCTGGAACAACAAAAACAGACATTTAAATTTTAAAACGTACTCACACCATTGCAATTATATGCTAAAGAAACAACATCAGAAGCCTGATAAGCTGATGTTTCAAGGTGTTGCTGAAATGAAGTGTGACTCACAGAGGAAGTTGGACAGCCAGAGGGGCTGGTTATGGTGAACAATGGCCACACACAGCGTATTGAGAGCCACCAGGCCCAGCACGGTCCAGTAGAAAGTGTGCGTCTTCACCACACGGCGGATGGAGATGCGCAGGAGACGCTCCTTACGGCGGAAATATGCTGTTGGACCTCGCTTGGCACTCCTGATACTTGCTCTGGCCATGGGGACGCCTTGGAGGATTAGCGAGGGAAAGGTAGACTGTGGTCTAACTAACAGTGCTTGTACAACATGTTCCCGTTCTGAATCTGAACAGTGTGATGTTTACCAGAGTATTAAATATGCATTTCTAAGGCCGCAGCAGAGCTCAGTGTGCCCTACTGGAGTAAGCCTTATACTTTATGTGCCCATATTTAGGAGCCTGTCCAGGCTCCGACTCACCCACAGAAGAGATGTCACCATATTGTTCCTCCCCTGGCTGCCCTCGATGCACCACATCCATCCCCCTCCTCTTAATGGTGGTGGCTCTCTTCAACACTGCGGACAGAGCAGGTTGAACATAAGAAGTCCCAGAACAAGCAGTTCAAACTGCCAACGTATTCTGTGAAATTAACATGGCCCAAAAAACTCCCTTGTGCATGCCTTATTTTTTTAAGACATATTTAGACTCAGGCAGTATGTAAGTGTTGAAACTTATAATGCAATGAAAAGATAATAATGAAGCAAATGATAAGAAATCACAGTGAGGATCATCTGCACGGCAAGCTAATGTCTGTGAAGTTTTAGCTGAGGGGGAAAGTTGAGCTGCAGTTGAATGAGATAAAAATGATAATTTAATGTTAGTGTTTAATGACCCAAACAAGTGCAAACCTTCTGCTGCTATTTTATGATCTCCATCATGGCAAACCATGCTCCGAGGCGGCTTGACGGTCCATGCATTTCTCTTATTTGAGCTGCGTTCAGGTGCTGCCATACAGTATCAAAGGACACGCCGTGCAGTGCAGTGCACACATGCCGAAGTGAACGTGATGAGTATGTTTTGACCTCTTTAACTGACTGATGTGTTTATGATTAGCTTTCATCCTACCCTACCCTCACTTACACCTTCCCACTACCTTATGATTTCTGAATCTACTTGCGGTAAATATTTGCTTGGGGAATTTTGTTTTAATAAGCCACTGATCAAGCACACACAAATACACACACGCATGCACGCACGCACACACACACACACACACACACACACACACAAACACACACACACACACACAAACACACACACACACACACACCCATAAGTGTTTGCTAAAGGCAGGAACACTGAGTCCTGTCAACACACACACACACACACACACACACAGACCTACACAAGCACATGCATGCTGCTGTCTTTTCAGAGCAATAGTTGCTGAGGCAACCGCAGTGAGCCACCTTTCTTTTTAATCAAAGCTATCAGAGCCTATTTCCATCACAACAGCTGGAACCACTATTTGGTTTTGCGGCAGATTTGCATCATTCAATTTATTTTTACCCTGTCAGAGTGTCTTTGTACTTCAAGTCACAGAAACATACCGAACAACAAACATACCAGAGCAAGGATTTCCTTTCCTTTTTCTATGTAAAAGTGTTTGTGTTTGCATTTGAGTTGCAGTGTGTGTGTGTGTGTGTGTGTGTGTGTGTCAAATGGGGTGGTGAAGTTGGTGAGGGCGAGATCAGAACAGAGGACGGTTCTCACCATAGGCACCACCTGTACTCCACTCTGGGAGCCTCCTGAGAGCTGCCAATCAATCAACATTTAATAAAAGCCCTGCTGGTTTAGCAAGGAGGAAAGGTCAAAGTAGAGTTGAGCGGGTCAGAACAGGCGCTTAGCTTTCTGTGGGGCACTGTGTCTAGTGGCAGGTTTTTGATGATGATCAATGCTAATTTTCTTTGTGTGGCATTGAGAGTTGTAGAGAGCGATGTAATGGTGTAAGTGATCTGTGCACCACAGCCCAAAACCTGGGCAGTATACGGACTGATACACTGATCAAATTTTCAGCTTAGTAGTGAAATACTAAGAGTCTACAGCCATGCTAGCAGCTCTGTGACGGTGTAGGCACAACGCTTTTAGCCAAATGCTAACGTTGGCATGCTAACATGCTCACAGTTTAGTTTAGCATGTTAGCATTTGCTAATTAGCACTAATTAGCTGAGTACATATAAGGCTAGTTTTGCAGGTAGTTGGTGATAAACCAAAGGTATTGGACAAATTAAAACTTTGATCTGATGGTGGCATTTGATGAAAAGTCAGGGGATCAGTTATTAGGATTTGTCCTGCAGGTGACCAAAGTTCATCGCAATCCATCCAATACTTTTTACATTTTTCTCAAAACCATGTGTGTCAAACTCATGCTGACAATAGAGGAAAAAGTCAGGAGAGCACTTAAGTCTGTAGGATTCATCCTCTAGGAACCATAAATATTTGAACAAAAACTTGAGCCTTGATGGTGCTAGCATGGCTAAAAATAATAATAACCAGATTAAAATGTAATTCAGCCTTGCTGGAAAGGCTTTTTATTCCTTTATCTGTGTCTTAAAACATAATGCGTCAACCTCAAATCACAGACATATAAATAATACAGACTCTAACACCATTTGCTTGAATAGCCTTTATAAAGCACATTTGCAATGCATTCGTATACATGCCAGCGTTAAACTGCTTCAGTTGAAGAGAGTCAGAGTGCAAAGCAATCTGAGGATAGCAAAAAGACAATGTGCAAAAAAAAAATCTCTGCCCACTTACCATCGAGGGCAGAAGGTCCTGCATTCTTATTCTCCTCAGCAAGCATCACTTCCTCTGAAAAGCAAAAAGTCAAACCACAATCATAAATCAGCAGTTGACGGCTCAGATGGATAGAGATATATTGGCATCTTGTGTATCTATATTTATATCTCAATTGTGGTGTAACAAACAGCTGAAATAAAACATAAGATAGTCCTATGTTCCACAACTGACAGGATTAGTCTTAAAGCTTAAAGTGAAATATCGATTTTCCTTTTCTCGTCAAGAGCCAAATCCTTCAGGTTTCCCTGAGCTGTGACTGGGACTAAAGCCACCTGCTCTGTCGATCCAGGCCCGGTAGCCGTTGAGCTCTCTCTCAATCTGCTGCTGGCGTCTCAGTTTCATGAAGGCCCTGCGGTTTTCCACCCTCTCCCTCTCCTTGGCAAATTCCCTGCAGAACCAAACCAAACCACAGACTAATTTATTAACTCTTTAAGGAAACAGGGATTTATAGTCACACGGATAAATATTTCCTCTTGGACACAAACGGGGTGGGGGGTGGGGGTGGGGGGTATTGCAAGCTCTTCTCATTGTTCATTCAACCACAGGAGGAGAGGCAAGAGGAGAGGAGAGAGAGCAAGGCAAAGGAGGTCTCTTCTCTCACTGTGGATAATGACAATGGATCCCCCATTAACCTTTCTGTTAAACTGATTAACTTGTATAGACTTTGACACCATGTAGTGAAACAGCAGAGTTTGGTTTGACAGTAGCTAGTTTGCCAGCCACCCAGCCAGTCAAGTGAAAAAGCAAGTCACACTCTGTCGTCTGTCTTCCAGCCGAGCCTGCCAGGTCCTAAATCAACAAGACAACACAACCAGCGGACTATATAGCTGTGGACCATTTCAGGCGCCGTCTACTTTGATGGATGTGGCCTATGCTGTTGGAGCCTTGGAAGGACCTGAAAACTACTGTAGGCTGAACCTGTGCCCTCTCTATAAAAGATTGAGTCTATCGTGACAGAGACCAAATCTAATGGTGCAATGGTTAGTTAAGTCAAATCTTTTCTCGTCTGTGGGATAAAAGGCCACAATGAGCTCCAGCAGTTGGCAACAGTTTTCGTAACAGACATTTTTTTATGCACACAACCCCCTAACCTGGAGTGTCGGTGTGCTGTTTCATAAGGCCCCTCACCTGAGACCAATCTGGCTTGTTTGAACCTGCTGGGAGCTAAACCCCCCCCATGACAAGGTAACAGCACAGGTAACCATCCCAACCAGTTGAGGCAGATGACCGCCCTCCTACAGCCTGGTTTCTGCTCGAGGTTTCTACCTGTTTAAAGGGAGTTTTTCCTTGCCACCGTCGCCTAGTGCTTGCTTATGGTGGGAATTGGGTCTCTGCAAATATAAAGACTCGGCCTCGACTTGCTCTATACAAAAAGGTTCCCTAAGATAACTTTGTTATGACATGGTGCTATATAAATAAAACTGAATTGACAGGCAAACTTTAAGACAGTGACATGCAGACCAGTGTAAGCTTCAACAAAAGTCTTCTCCAGTACACCATGCTCTATTCAACAAATTTTTTCAGCTATCTTGCCTTCATCAGGGGTGGAGTCTGATGTTCCCAATTCCTTATATACAGTCAGGTAAGTGAAATGAACATGCTGTACTGGAGAAGAGTTGTGCGACGTGCTTTTGCAGTATGTTTGACAGGCTGCTAATAGTTTATATAATACGTTTATGCTTTGGCTCCACTGATTCTACAATGGGTTTACACATTTACTATAAATATGATGTGATGCCATGATTTATAGCAACTTTAGAAGTTGGTAGAACCACCTGAAAGCAACATTAAACAACTGACCACCATGCAATGTTTTGCATTGGCAACTAAGGGCCATGGATATTCAACAGAAGTTGTGTCTTGCAAATTTAGTGGGAAGTCTAAGAAAATTTCTTAGACACAAACAGGAAGTCCCATAACTGATACAGTTTAAGTCTGTTTGGCAGTCAGACCTCACCTCAACATACATTTGTAGCCTATTATTCCATAATTTGTTGATAGAGGACAATTAAATCAAGATGGCAAGCATCACAAAAAGCTAGTGAAAATGAAAAAAATATGCTTTCACTATGACTTAGAATGTTTTATGACTTTTTAATGCAATAAAAACAAACATCAAATGTGAGAATATAGAAATACTCTAATGAGTAAATGAGAAATTAGCCATCACAAAGGGATGAAACCTTGATGAGTTTAAAATGAACGTGGACTGAAATGTAAATCTACCCAGAGAGGACTCCCAGCACCAGGTTCAGGACAAAGAAAGAGCCGATGATGATGAGAGGGATGAAGTAGAGCCAGTTCCAGTTGGGGCCCAAGGCATCGTCGGTCTGAAACATCAAAATAGAGTCTAAATTCAATAAAATCAAGTGAGGCTGGAGCAGACTCATGCTGCCATTGGGATGCAAGACAGAAATACACAAGTGTAGGTGTTTGGGTGGCTGCTGAAGGTTCCAGTCAGAGTCCAGGCAGGGCACCGAACAGACATCATGTGTATTGATCTGCTCTGGCCTCACACAAAGAGTGTGGAGGAGAGTGGAGGTATTCTGCACCGGGGAAGCTACTGTATGAAGCCAATATAGCAACAGAGGATTGCATCTCTACTTAACTTTGCAGCACCTGAACCTGAGAGGGTTTAGATGATTTCACTATATCTCTGTGTGAACATATGCATGTACGGTGTGATTCCTCAGTACACTCGCTGTTGATTAAACTGACTACAGTAAACGTCTGTACAGTAAGTGTGTATGGTCAGCAGTCCTTGTTCAGCAGCACAGTAGCAGCATGTCGTCCCTCTTGTTCCTCCCTCATTGTTCATCAGTAAAGCTCATTCAGCATCACTTTAGACAACATAATACAATCACTCTGGCAAATCATCTGCTTTCATCCATCTCAATAACAACTGAAAGAGCAAGCAGCTAACCGCAAATCGCACCCTGGTACAGTGGTTTGTGTGTGTGTGTGAGTGTATGCTAATGATTGATGCTTTACTGAGATTAAAATGTAGTTAATAATATGCTCCACAGGGCGTGTAAGGCTATTTAGTCTCTACTTTTAAAGTGTGATTCCACATGGATTGGGGACTGACAATTGTAATTTGTGGCCACAATAAGTACAATTATAATTTGAGAAGTAGTACTTACAAGAAGCATACAGTAATATCCGACATACCTGTCTATCCTTCTTTCTTTAATACTGGCTCAAATAAGGGAAATCTTTAGACTACAGCCTTGTGAAATTCATGAAGTTCACCACTTCCTAAAGAAAACCTGTAAAAATAAACTTTCAATTTTTTTCTTGTTAAAATGAAGAACTTGGAACTTTGATACATTCAATGTTTGTGGCCCCGAGGGAAATTTGCAACAGTTTTTTACTTCTCTTGATCAAATTTCGCCAAAACATCTTAAGAGCACCACAGACCTGGGATAGTGTGTTTAAAAATTGATAAAAAATTTACCCTGAAATGGTCAAATATGTCTGGCTGCCAAAGCTTTTGAAAACATTCCCTTCATTTCTAAGGCAATACCAATCTCAAATTTAGTTTTTTCATAATTTCCTGCTAGTTATTTATTTTGTGAAAAAGAAAGTACAGTTAAATGCACAAAAGTTCACAAAATGGTCCAGCCTCATCTAAAAAAATTTGAACAGTTTTTAAAATGTTTCCATGCATACTGCAAATCTGTTTGTAATATGCTTCTGCAGGATGTTTTTTATTACAGGGGTTTAATCTAAACAGGATCTTGTAATTCGGCTGCAACCAGAGTGTGTATATGATTGGACTTGATTTGTTGGATGGTCATGCAGGCAAAAGATATATCAAATTAGCAAATGGTGCCACTGCCTGCCTTTCTGTCTACATACTGTCTGAGTGTGTCCGCCTGCCTGCTCCTTTCACTTTGATTTAGACGCTCATGAAGCACGGTGCAGCATCACATCCCTGCCTGACAGCAGACAATGACATTGTTTCTGGTTTCAACGGGCATTCTCATAGAATTATGGGTAAACGGACGCAAAAAAAGCTTATTGTCAATTTGTTATGTTCATAATCATATTCTGAAACGTGCCATATTTCATATCTAGCAGGTGGGGAGTCTAATCTCTATTCAGGTCTTGCAGCATGTTGCAGCAGGTTATACATTTCATTACATCTTAGGACAGATGTTCCCCATCCACAGCCAGACAGTTTGAGAGAGGAGGATGCAGGAGTTGCAGACCTCCACTCAGCCTCTATTATTGTGCTGGAGCCAAAGCCGCTTCTGTTCATTAGGGTTAATGGAGACTAAATTGTAACAAAACAATGGTACGCCTCAATAATTTGCAGCAATCCAGAAAAATATTGGAGGTGCGTGTGTGTGTGTGTGTGTGTGTGTGCGCGTGCTGCCTTACATTGTAGAGTACAGTGGTCCATCCCTCCATGGTGATGCACTGGAAGACAGTGAGAACTGCAAACAGGATGTTGTCAAACTGAGTGATGCCGTCATTGGGGCCAATCCAATCGCTGCAGGTGTATTTGGCCGGACACTGACGCACGCCACACGGAAACTCCAACTCAGAGGAGTCCACTGTCTCGTTTTCTGAACAGAGAGGTGAAGATTGAGAGGAAACAAAAGGCAGCCGTAAGTTATATGTTTTACATAAGGCCAAATTTTTACGACAACAGACCTTTTCTGTATGAAAAAGTTACTGCTTTATGTAAGCACTGGAATTTAAAAGCTATCAAATATTTAACAAATTAGAGTGTAAATCTTTAGTTCTCATGTCTACTGGTCTTTAAGCTCCAGCACATGAAGTTTAAACCAATCTATGTACCCAGTGCGCAACAATGCCCTGTATTATTTCTCTACAGTCGAGTTGTGTGGCAGTGAATTCTTAGCCTCCAAGAGAAGAAACCTCTGTATAAAACAGTGAGGTGCCTGTCAGAACCGTAACGTGACCATTCAGTGACAGAAAATACTCACTTCAGCCTGTCTGTGTTATCTAACTGTCCATTCAGCTTCAGTGTGACGGGAACAGCTTGGAGGTTAATGACAGCTGTGAAAGTACAATGAGCCATTGTAGCGCACCACATTGTTGGTTTTAATTATACCGGACAATACTGCCAGTTTGGTTTGATCAAGTTGTCCAGGTGCAGCCTAGCATGCCATGTACGTGTGTGTGTGTGTGTGTGTGTATGTGTGTATGCATTTAGGATTGACAGGGCAGCTACGGCCTAAAGAGCTACATACACGACACACAGCTGCACACATACATTTGATACACACGGTAACAACAGCAACAGAACAAGCTCAATCTCGCCTCCTGCTTTTATGCTCTGTGATGCAGTTTGGTGTCAAAAATTGTTTTTGTATCTGTTCACATGTATGAATTATTTAAAACCATTTCAGGCCACTTCTACAAATTGCTCTCTTTTGGTTCATCCATGCCATCAGTGTGTGGCAGAGATGTTGAGACAATTTCCTGTTTTGCAAAGCAATTTGAATTAGACCTTGGCTTGAGATGAAAAACATATCTGAATAACGGTAATCATAGGATGTCACTATTGGCTACCAACACAGTTGGAGTAGTGTGAATCTTTGCACGTGTGTGTGTGTGTGTGTGTGTGTGTGTGTGTGTGTGTGTGTCTGAACTGGAACATATAACTAATGGACTACCTGGTTAGCGTGTACCTCTGTGCTACAGAGACATATACAAAGAGTGTGTCTGTACCCAGTATTCCAGGCTGTGATTCACAGGTGCAGTGCAGTTTGCCACTGTAAAACTCCAGGCCGATGATGGCGAACATGAGGATTGCAAAAAACAGCAACAGACCAATCTGCAGCAGAGGAACCATGGCCTTCATTATAGACTTCAGGACTATCTGCAGACCTGGAAGTAAAGCACACAGAGACCTGTTAAAGTGAAATCATACTTCTTACGGCACAAATTTGTGAAACGTGTGTCATAAAATGTAGTGTTTCAACCTCACTTTACAATGTAAAGTATTTTTATCAAGAAGAGCGGAAACGATTAGTTGGTTGTATATACCACTGGAGGAGTGAGAGAATATGTTTTTGGTTGACTCGACCCTTTAGCTCTTTTCAGTGCAAGTTCCGTGTGTACACATATATACAATTGAAAGGGAAAACTATAGTCACTATTGCAATAAAAAAATACTGATGTAATCATATGTGGTACTCACTGGGGATGCCTGAGACCAGTTTGAGGGGTCTGAGCACTCGCACCGCCCTCAGGGTCCTCAGGTCTACTGAGATGTTCATGTGTGCACCTGCTGCAGCCAGGATCCTACAGAGGTAAACACAAACAAATGTGCAAAAGCAAACCCAGAGGGACACAGAGCAGAATTGTCATCATCTTGCAGATGCACATGAATGCTACAATTTTACGCTTTATAAGCTGTGTCAAAAAGCGGACTCACACACACATAAACAAACTAATCACACACAGTGTTGGAGGATGGCTGCTGTGCTTAGATATGGAGTGTGAGGACGTGAGGGTCTCCAGCAGGCAGAGGAAACAGAGAAAACAACAGGGATGTTTTTGAGGGCTTTTGGCTGTTTCCCTGTGTGTGGGAGGATGTATGTGACAACTGCTATTTAAGAGGCGAACAAAGAAAGCAGCTCCATCAAGGGAAGGCAGGACACCCTTAGGCTGGAGAGACACGAAGCTCACGGACAAACACATGCGTGGACACACGCGTCACAAACACATCAACCTCTTATCTGCTACACAAAAACAGAGCCCTTCAAAAGTTCCATTTTTGTTTTGTTTGTCTTGTTTTGTCTCCTCCAGTAACCCTGTCCACTAAATACACCTCTGTGGCCTTCAGCCCTCAAACTGATGAGAAAAAGAAAAGCAGGGTCTGGTGATCTCCCCCCCTGCTTCCTCATTAGACTGCCCTCCTGTTTCCCTTTTCTCTCTCCTCCCTATGCCCTCATATCTTGCCCTTCATCCATAAACCTCTCTCCTCTCGTCTGCCTCTTCCTTTTCAACCGCCTTCCCAATTATACCTACACCTCTGACTCCTTCTCAGTTTTTGCATTTGCCACTGACCTGAACACACATGTATTCCCCTTTCACCTGGATGCCTACTGAGTAAAAGACAGAGACTGATGGAGAAGTAATTTACAAACAAAAGAAAAATAGCAAAATGAGAGTTGAGGATGGAGCAGCATTTTATTTCAAGACTTAAGTCAAAGATTCATAAGATTGACCCTCTCCCAGCTCCAAAACTTAAACATAGTGAATGCACACTTATGGCGAGTTAAACCAATGATTGCTAATAACAATAATCAAAATTGCTGTAAAAAAGTATACTCATTAAATTCACTTTGATTATGACAAGAAAACAATGACGAAGGCAACAACATATAAAAGACACATTTCTCAGTTAATTGATAGGTTGATTATGTAAAATGATGGCAGCTCTGTAAACGCGTGATTTATGTGCAGTACAATGTTAAAGAACCATCTATATATGTCATTCTAGGATGAGTGTATTTGACCATCACACAGCTAGAGAAACAGCAACACAAAGCTTATTACATTCCTGTGATGCAGTGGTGAGAATTAGTCCGGTCTATAGTGTTAGGATACAGAGAGCGTGTTCAGATTTAATTAAGAGAAAGAAAGAGAGAGAGAAAGATTAAAATAGCTCACCGTCATCCACACAAATACAGAAATAGAATTATCCTCATGAGTTTCACACCTCGAACTACGCCCCTTTTGATTTTCACCTCTTTCCCTTTTCACCCCAGTCCCCACACTCTCTTTGTCCTTCCCTTCTTTTACTCCAATCCTTCCCTCTGCTGCCTCCAGCCACCTCTGTCATTTAATCCCCCACTTCCTCCATCTCTCAATCTTTCTTCAGACCATTAGTCAGTCCTGGCTGCTCTTTAGTTGTTAAAGAGACTAGGGGATAGATGGTCTAAAAATGGCTTTCTCATTTAGCCTACTGTTATTCAATTGATGTCATGGGCCCCGTCTTCAAATTATGATGTTTGTAGACTGTTTTTGAGAAGAGGGCTTCTCTGAAAGGCTTTTTGACTTTAAGTTGCTAGCTTTTTTAAGCAGAGGTGCAAGACAAATAACGATGTGTCCATGCAAATAAGAAAGAGACATTGAAGCTAGAAAGATCATGTTTTGGTGCTGGTTCCCAGTCTGTGGCTCCTTTGTGTCTGCATTTTGGGCTTCTGTCTGGAGGTCAGTATCACCGTCACGCTAATAGAACAGCGGCAGCTACTGCTAAAGTCTACAAATACAGATTAGAAATACATTTTTATTGACCAGATACAAAGATATTGTCTATCAAATGTGAAGTTCTCAGAGTTACGTATGGATATTGTTGCTTTAAAGAAGACACTGATGTGTACGATGTTCCAGTACGGCAAAATGTTTACATGTTGTATAAATGATGCATAAATGTTCCCAATATTTTAGACAAGTAAAAGTACATTTACTGTTAAGAGCTGTCCATGGTGCTGAACTGCATATCAAAGTCAACTAGATTGTTTAACTGTCTGTAAGCCACCTTGTATATTATATTTAAAAAGCTTCCATGAAACAAAAATAAATCAAATAGCATTTTCCATGTAACATTACATTGTGAAAATGTAACCTTATTCACAAAGGGAGCTGCCATCTCCTCAGGTGTACCTGCTCTCTTCCTCTTTGAGATGGTACTTTGATTCGTGTCTCTCACAGACAAAAATGAATAAAAGTAGTTACTTGCTTGCTCTTGACTCATTTCTTATTGACCTCTTAGGCTCATAGGCTGTTATGGTTAGGAACTGGACACGCTCTGTCAAAGAAGTGCAAAACTAGTTTACATACACAGTCCAGATATAAACGAGTAATATTTCATGACTTTATATGAAGATATTGCCAAAGAAATACAGTCTACTTCCCTCCATCACAGTGCTTTGCAGTCATCATTATGACAGCTATGCTGCACAGTGCACACTACTGCCGTTTGCAGATCGGCACAGATGACAGAGATGAGGAAGGTGAAGGTTGGCCACAGAATCTGGCAGATGAAAATAAGTCAAAGGTAGTGCAACACATGGCTGATTTGGCACAAACGTAAAATTTGGCAGACAGTTTATTTCCTCCCTGTAGTTTCCCTTCTCCCTAATGTAGGACTATTCATTTATCTGTTCATTGTTTGTGTTAGATTGGGTCTATGTTACGATTGGAATGGAATAACTTATGAGGTATTAAACACCATTTTATTCACAGAGAACATCAGTGGTCATGATGACAGTAAAAGATTCAATGAAATGAACAAATTTGATAAAGACTTCCTTCTGCTGGTGTTTGGACTTTTAAAACGTTATTACTGGTAGCTTTCAATTGGTGCACTAGAGGCGCTTGTTACTCTATGATCAGTTCTAAGAGTGTCTTAATTTAAATACACTTCAAAAACAACACAGTCACAGTTAGGGCCTTATGAAGATGAGAGGGTCTTTAGGGTTGGATAGGTTGAACCCTGGTGGTCACTTCCTCAAGTGAATAAATTCACTTTTAGTCACCAGGAGCTGTCACACAGTAAAACATCTTTGTTCACCCTGCACGTATCTGCAGGCGAAACACACTGTAGTGAACTGAGCTGATGCCCTGGTCAGAGTTGTCAGCCATGATAAGTGAGTAACAATGACATACCCAGCAGAACTGACAGCTCCCTGCTGCGTGACAAATCTGTCGTGACAACCATCATGCCGTGATACTGATAACGTGGCTTATGCTCCATGTCACTGTCAAGCTGCTAACTAATATTATAGGAGCACACCTGACTATTATAATGATAGCAATCGCACCACATGTGTAATTTACACTAATGGTTCTCAGCAGAGGTGGTTGCGGGATTATTTTATGTATCACAAGATGTCGTCTAATACAAAAGCATATTTCTGCAAGATAAATTAGTTGTTTTATTGTTCTCTAATCTTTCTTTTTATCTTGTGAAACAACATATGTTTTTTTCTGAAAATGACATGGATTGAATCACATCAAACAAACTCAAAAGAGGAAATTGCTTTTTTCTTGAATTGCTTAACACTGTGCAAATGGAGGTTGTGGTGGGGTCAGAGTGGTTGGTTCATTTTAAGTGTTCACAAGCCATTAAGCTTTAAGAACAACTGATTTGTAAATGAGTGAATACCATAAATAGTATACAGAGTACAGTATTGAGGTACCTGCACATTATGTGGATTATAAAACATCCCACATGTAGTGCAAGAGGCCAGAAGAAGACATCAGCCGGACACACTGCGGAACTACGGAACTGCTGCTGAACTGGCGTTTTCTTTGTCTTAGGGTCAGTTGGAGGACTTCTGTGCAAGCTGTTTGATGACACCAAGTAGTGGTGATGCTCATAATGCTCTTGGAAAGTTGACTTTCACCCAACAAAAACCAATATACCATACAGTCTATAGTCATCAATGTTTCAGTGTGTACAATCTAGCGGCATCACTTGCGGTAGATTGCATCAGGAGGAGAGAATCCAGCAGCACTAAGCACTATCAAGAAACACACACCATGAGATGGTAAAGCTGAGCTGGATAAAGACAGGAAAGATAAAAACAAGTTTGTTGAGCGTGGACAAGGTTTTTCTGGCAGTGTATAAACACGATATTAGTATAACACTGTGCAACTCAGCCATAGTAATTGCACAGAGACTAACCAAAGATAAAAGTAATCTGTAATGCAGAGGGCATTTTTGCTCCCCTTGTTTTGATTTGTAGGGGCATTTTGGTGTAATATTAAGAAAAGAAAAACATTGATAAGTTCAACTGATTGAACAATTTGCACCATATTTGTGGCACTAACTACTTGGACTATTTCCTTCTCTGTACTGAGTCGTCAACTTTCCACCCTGGTGAAATTTGTTGTTACGCAGTAATTTGGTGGCATATTACTTTGCTGTGGGTTGTGCTACTTAAATTTTTAATGCTTCGGATGATTTATTTTCTGGTTATTAATCACTCCTCTTTCCTCACCCAGAATGGATGGAGAATCTGCTGGTCACAGGCTCCCACACATTTCCAGCAAGGGCTCAGTTGTTGCATTTAAGAGCAGTTAAGAGCATTTCAGCCCCACGGCCATAATAATTTCTGGCAAATACAATCAGCAGTAATAGGACAACTTAACAACTGTGTATGTCCATCCATAATACAATATTCTGAAGTGAACATTAAATACTGTGACTATAAACCATTTATTTCCTGAAATAAAATATTTTGAGTTGAAGTAAATTTCAGTTTTGAGCGTTTGTTTAGGCACAAGAAGCAAGCAACTGAATGCGACACACAATGGGATTCACGTATCAGGATTTCTAAAAAAAAAAATCATTACATTCCCACCTTATGGAGACCTGTGATTCAACAGGACGATGAATTAATATAACTGCTCCGGTGGCCCACAGCACGGTGGGTGGTGTATGTACAACGGATTGTCTTGACAGAATAAGGAATTGTGTGGAGCAACTCCTACAGGGCTGCTGTGGTTGGTTTAGTTAATATAAGCCTCTCTGCCTCCCACATTGTGCTCTCTCTCTCATTTTCAACTCCCCCCTCATCCTTTTTACGCTCTCTCTCTTTCTCTCTGAAAGACACACAGTGAACCCCCTGCATTCACACACAAGATATCCAATTTGTTATGCAAGATCAAATGTTACTGCTCCTTATATCAACAGCCTGGGATACTGGCCTGCCTTTATCTGAATCAGTTATCAGTTAAGTATTGAGCTTGCATATTGGTTTATGTGTCTGTTAGCTAAATGTTTGCTCTTTGGCCAGAATGAATAATTGATTTGGGTAAATGATTTATTAGCCATCTGTTGGAAGAGAGAGAGAGAAGGAGGGAGAGAGATAAAGATTGAGAGCGAGTCAGTGCGAAATGTTAATCTAGTACAGTGCAGAGATGAGGTGTTGGCACTCTTTATAGGTCACAAAAGTTCACATGCAGCATGCACAACCAAATAAAATTGAAAATCACAATGTTGTGTAATATCATAACCAAACTGCCTCCATACAGTGTGTTTATATAAATAATGTGAACATGAGAACACTGCTGATTTATAAAGTCAGAGGTTAACAACAATATATAAAACCCATTACAAAATAAATAGGCTTATTTACTCCTGCAAAGCAAGTTGGACATAATAGATTTATTAAAATTCAGCTTTTTGTTTGGTCTTAAGAGGAGGATTTTCAATCTCAGCAGGCAGTGCTGGAATAAGTATCCAGATCTTTTACAAAAATGGAAAAAAGGAGCAATAACACAATGTCAGAAGAAAAGGTTTAGCATTAAAAATGTTACTTTTTAGTATTATCAATAAATTGTATTTTATTATCAAAATATTCATTATGCAGCAGAAGTGCTCCTGTCAGTGTAACATTATTGCTTATCATATTATTGGATAATTGTTACTGAATATTGTCACAACATGTAAGAAGCCTTTAAATTACTTATCAATGTGTTGTATTTTTAAAATAATAGTGTAGCAACTTTTAGGATTATGTTTTGTATGTAAGGTCTCTCTTGTAGAGCAACTAGGAACAATAAGTGTCACATAAATGCAGTAAGTTCAGTGGCTTCTTATGTTTTCTTTATGAGATACTGTGGTCTGGAAACCATCCAGATATTACTAACAAATTGATCTACAGTACATTCTTCAAATATACGGATAAAAAGGTGAATGCATTTTGGTTTGGAGCTTTGTGTTATTTCTCTTGTGGACAATGAAAGCCAAATGCAACACACAGCTTGTTGGCAATGACTCAACTCTGACAGCATCAAGAAGCTGCTTCAGCGCTTCAGACTCTGTAGAGACACTGACAAAGCATGGTGTCCTCAGAAAACCCAGTGCTTTGTCTAACGTCACTTATTTAGCAGTTGTCTTTATACACATTTCTAAAAAGCGTATTAACACCTGGTGTGAAGGACAGAGCCACTTATAATGCTTCAAAAATCAGACTGAAGGATGATCAGTGATTACGTATGCTGATGCCAGTCCATCTGATTTTGATCTGATTTCCGCCCCAGCCAGACTCTTGCAGAGCTCAAAGGGGAGTTTCTCTAGGTCAGGCTCCTAGGTGTCCATGTAATTAACTATCAGTTTTAATTTCTGCATTCGGGCTTTGGGCTTGATTTGATCTCAGTGTCAGAGCCGGTCTAACCCAATATAGAGTGTAAGAGTAACACTGAGGCTAAGTGAGATGTGTTGTTTCACTACATTGTGCAGCGATCTTTTCGTACTGCACTAGTACAAATTAAAAATCCACAATAAGTTATAAGGCTATTTCTTTGCTTTTAGTTCGACTCCACTTTCTGTCACTGATAATTCAGCCCACTGGAGATATTTCAAACGTTCTGCTGTCTCTTGAATTGCTCTCTTTGGTACACTTAACATCCCTCCCCTCTGGACACTCATCCGTTTAATCTAGTTACATGTCAGAAGCACTCGCTCCAATCATCCTCAACATCCTTGGCCTGTAACCAGGTGAAGAGAGGAGACATGCTGCTTTAATAAAAGTCCCAAAAACAATCTCTCCAAATTAGCTCTGCTTGTGACTCTCATATGGACTGTGTAAAAAAATAACTCAGCATTTGCAGAGAAACTGTGGCTGTAACAGAGCAAACACTTTTATCTTGCCAACAACACTGATGGTTGATTCTGACGCCTCTCAGAAGACATCTGATGCTGGTTATGACAAAAACTAACTGTCATATAAATACTGCATCCCCCAGTGTTTTTAATTTAGTAACAAGAAATTATTTTAAATGAAGAACAAAATTAACATTTTGTTGCAACAAGTTTCAACTAATACATCACACATTTTTGAACCTTCATTGGTAAAATGATATTAAATCTGAGGGATGTTTTTGCTCCCTTCAGTAAGTTAAGACAGTCACAGCAGCAGCTTAATACCGATGTTAATAAAATGTCATAATTTCTGTGTTGAACTGAGAGACTAGAGATGTAGCTGATGTTATTCACACATGATAAACAGTGTGCTGCTTAGGTTGTGGTTGAATTAAAATTATTTAGTGACAAATCTGTTGTAGTCAAATAGACCTGTGTTAACATTCACAGGGAACTTGTTTAATTTAAATTAGATTATTCTTTAATTATCTATTATGTTATTCATCTGATAAATGTATTAAACTTCATTTCAGCACCCCGTTCAATTTAAACAGCAAGACAGAATGAGGCACATGTGAGGACTTTGATTATTAGATGTTACAGGGTTCTATGTGTTAGGATTTATATTGTATTTTCATTGTTTTCAACAGCAAGTTTATTGAAATGTCATGTTTGCCCCAAGTTAGATGAGAAGATTGATACCACTCTCACATCTGTACAGTAAATATTTAGCTGGAGTCAGCTAGCTAGTTTAGCTTAGCACAAAGACTGGAAGCAGGAGGAAACAGCTAACCTGGTTCTGTTCAAAAGGTAACAAAAATCTGCATACCAGCACCTCTAAAGCTCACTAATTGAGATTTGATATAAAACCAAAAAACAACGCCAACATTGTGATTCGCCATTTTACAGGGGGTTATGTGCAAGACTATTTCTTGGCCAGTAACTTCCTGTAGTCCCCTCTTGCTGCTTGGCAACTGCTGCTGTATTTTCCCAAAATGTCACACTACTGCTTTAAACATTTGATGTCGTTAGGCTTAAACTTTTATCAGGGGACAAAATGTTTGTTTGAGTGGCCAGACTTGGCCCACAGGCCGCTATTTGCATACGACCACTTAATGGCATAACATCTCTGACACACATGACGTCATATGAGTTGAATGAATCTCCAGTGCAGGATGTGTATGTCAGCCTCTCTCACTGGGATGTCAAGGTCTTTACAACTCTGTCTCGGTGTATAAAGTGCAGCCTTCCCACCGCTGACGCCTGCTGCGCCTACATTCCTGTCTGTCTCTGAAACATGTAATTTCCTTCTGAGGAGAGGAGATTCAACACGAATTTAAGTTGTGGCAATGCTGTCTTACCAGTGTATTATGTTAAGCCTTTTATCAGAGCCATTTGTTACTGGAGACATTTGTTTTCTAGGAACAAATGTAAGAGTGAAAACTGATATACTGCAAGCATAAATTAAATTAACACAAAAGAGTTGTTTGCCTGAGATTCAATTTGCTAAGTGAAATTGCCAGTCCATAATTGAGAAATGTTGAGTGGATTTCAGCTCAACGTTCTTTCAGTTTCAGTAATTTTCACTAGTAACTGAACTGAATTTAATTTGAGTTTCAGCTGCTTTCATCTCAGTGTAGCACCTCATCTCCTCTGATCAGATACCAGACTAGACTGCATAAAGGCCCCTTAACATAGTCTTTGTTTCACGGCCCACTCAGCTTCTTTATAATGGCTAGAACGATGGAGAGAAAGAAAGAGGGAGGGAGGGCATGCAGGGGGAGTGCAGGGGGAAATTGATGGTGTCAATTTCCTCGACACCATCATTATTCACTAACTTAATTCAGGACCACAGCTAAAACACCACTTTTACTCTGAGGATGTCATTTGAATGTGACTGGCTACACACTTTCTCTCACAAACTCTTTCTTCATCTTATTCACGTGCATATTCGTGTTTCACTTTGTGTGATTTGTGAAACAAAGCCTTGTTGAAAAGTAAAAGAAAAGTGTTGCCAGCTCCCTGCCTTTTCCTATTTCTGTCACATACACGGTCAAACAAACACACACATACACACACACACACACACACACATTCTCATTCACTCACTCACACACATGCAAAAAGCAGGTGTATAAGCACAAAAGACAAATGTGTCCCGGTCTGGTTAAACTGTCAAGACATTGACCAGAAAAGCAGCAGGACTGCAGGCAGTGACAGCCTGACCTGGGGCGGGGTCCTCAGTAACCACGGTAACAACTCAGGGGGACATATCCACCCCAGCTGTGTCTGAACTCATCAATCGATCAGACAACAGATGGAAAATTAGATTGAAGAGGACAGGTCTGTCTGTGTATCTGTATGTGTGTGGTTGACAGTATCTGTGTGTGTAACAGTTTGAAATAACCAGTTATAACAGGTGTATGAACAGAAGGTGTTGTTTGCTAAAAGACATGCAGTAGTGGCACATTTGGTTCATACACATGAATGCAGACATGCGCACACGAACACACACACACACACACACACACACACACACACACACAAGATGGATTTGTGGTTTCAGTGAGTCATGTACAAGTTTAAACCCCACCAACATCTGTGAGTTAATAATATCATAGCAAAAGTCGCAGCTTAACTTTTGCAACACTGGCAGAACTTGAAGAAAAGATAAGGAAGGGAAAAGAAAAGAAATGAAAATGAAATACACTAAATTAAA
Organism: Nannoperca australis; assembly: GCA_036023655.1. Lineage (NCBI taxonomy): Eukaryota > Metazoa > Chordata > Actinopteri > Centrarchiformes > Percichthyidae > Nannoperca > Nannoperca australis. Next base: position 22,750 of record JAVQJD010018820.1, read on the forward strand.
TTTAAGGACAGGAAGCGAAAGGCAAGGAAACAGAGGGAAAAAGAAGGAAAGTTAAAGTTGAAGTTGAAGGGAGGATTCAGTGAAAAATGAATCTGTAAATACACATAGGCTAGGGAACTCATAATACTCTTGCATTGGTCTCGCTGGATGATATTAATGGGGGTGTTATCGACGTGAAGCTCTCATGTTAGCTCTCCCGCCTGGCTAGACATGATCTATTGAAAATCAAAAGATCATTAAAATTCTTTGGGAACTAAACAGATTTTTGCAGTTTCACTGAGTGGATTATCTGATTTACTCTTTGATAAAATGAGGCATTTGGCATCTTCATGGTCTAGTGGTTTAAGATGGTGAGCATGTAATTGCTGGTGTTGCTAACAGCTGGGGACCTTTGTTGCGTGTGTGTGTGTGTCCCCCATTTCGTCTCTTCAATATACAAAGTACCATCGAATAAAAAGCCTTAAAAATAAGCACTTCTTTCTGTCACACTTTTTTTCACACAATTTTGCATTAACAGAACAGAGCAACGAGAAGACGAATTACTCTTGAGACCTTTTTCAAATACTGCATGTATGTAATACAGTCTGATACATGTTGAGAGTCAGTATCAACCTGAATGAAAAACTGGTGTCATGACAAACAACTCTCTCAAATTTCTTAAAGACCCGGAGATCTTAGTGTTATCTGCAAGATCAAAGCCTCATCGTGTCATTTATTCTTCTCAGCATGCATTTCTCTCCTCTTTGTTTTCCTTGCCTTTTCCCTTTACAAGCTTTTCTGAAGGACCCTCTTTTCCTCTCTTCTCCTCTCCTCCCTTCTTGTCGCCTTGCCTGATCAGTGCTGCTTCTCATGTTCTTTCTTGATCTGCAAATTAACTTCTTGGGTATTCAATTGATATGAACAGTAGAATAAACTTTAATTTCCATAGTAAAAATAAGGCTGACAAATATTTAGAAGAACTGTTGTTGTTCCTAAAACTATCCTGTAGATAAAAGAAATTGAGAAAAAGGTTTCAATGCTCTTTTTCTCCTCGTCTTTACTCTCATTAACTCCCTCTGAGCTAACTCCATCTCTCCCATCCCCCACCAAGTGTCTGGCACATAGTGGTGACACAATCCCGTGGTGGGCGTCGCCCTCTGCCAACTATTGCCAGTCTAATGGTGGGCTTGCCAGCGGATGAGACAGCCAAGGTGCCAATTAGTACGTACGATTACGCATAGAGGCATCCTTCTCATTTCCTCCAGCTTGATCTCTTCTCTATTCTTTACTTTTTTTCTCTCCTGTCATGTTTTCATCACTTAATCTGTTCTCTGACTTCACAACTTTAGCAGAAGTAACTGGCTGGTAAAGCATATGTGATGGCCTGAGAAAACCCACAGCCCCTCTATTCCGATTTCAATCACAACAGTCCTCAGCTACACTGTAGCAGCCTCTAAGGAAACGGCAAGTGTTTTTTGATACCTCCCTCCCACTCACTCTCTCTGTGTAACACAGGCCATCTTGAAACACCAAGGCAGCTTGCCGAGGAAATCATGGCCGCCAGCGTTGACACTGTTGCAAATGGTTCCATAATTACACATAATGTTGAGCGAGTCAGGGGTATCCACTGTGGAAAGGTTCACATGCTTTGCGGTCTGAGCTAACAGTCGTGTGTTCTGCCTTCTGTAATGCAAACCTTCAATCAGAGTCAGCTCAGTTGAATCAGCACCTCTCCGACAAAATGCCAACAACACTGAACGTTAGGAGCTTCACAGATAATAGGACGTACTGCAGGGCAGTTGTACTGAATTGCATTAGATTATATAGATATAACTAATAACCTTGTGAGTCAGCGTAGTCGGAGTTGGCAAATTGAAGTATTTCTTGTGGACATAACCAGAATCGCTCAGTGCCTCAGGGCTCCACCAGATAAATATTTTTACATTTTCAAATGCTATCAAGTGAATTTAAAGTTCCCCTGTGCACTTAAATCTCATAAAGAACTCAAAAAGTATTTCATAATACATGAAGATTAAAATAATCTCTGTGTGGGTCTCAGGCTCCAAAATATACTTATAAGTTCTTGGCAGCATCTGACATTGCTTGACATCCATATTTTTCACATAAGTTTGCACTTTATTTGCCTCATATATTATAATATATATAACCATATATGGAACCATCATGGGAGGACAAACCCCTGCACGGTATGTACCACCAGCAGATAAAAGAAGTGGCTGATATCGAGAAATCCTACCAGTAGCTGGAAAAAGCTGGACTGAAAGACAGCACAGAGGCACTAATCATGGCAGCACAGGAACAGGCTCTGAGCACAAGATCAATAGAGGCTGGGATCTACCACACCAGGCAGGACGCCAGGT
>JAVQJD010018824.1:0-13575 GCA_036023655.1 Nannoperca australis
ATTGCACAGACGCCAGCATTGTTGATTCTGAAGGCCTCAGGCAGATTTCATACAGCCTGGCAACACAAGCTGGCTGAATTCTGATTGGATAAAAACTCTAACCTAAAAACAACACGAACATGAAGAGAATATGAAGAATATTTTTATATATTTAGGGAAAGTAAATTCAAAATTCAATTAACTTATCAAATTATGATCATGATTTATGTTAGGCCAACAGAGAAGGCCTTTTGGTTTCTGGTTTTCTAGAGTAGTACTCATTCTGGTCCGTGACTTTATTTATAGCAGGCTGACTTGCTCAGTGGCCATGTTTCCATTGTGGCACCCCACCAATTAAAACCACATGCAAATGTTAGTTTTTGAGCAGTCTTCGACATCCTTATCTCACATTCTTACCCCACCAGGCCCGCACTGTACCGACTTAGATCTATTTGATTGGTGGAGCTGTTAGATTGGTTGGGCAGCAGGCTTTGCCTGTAAGACAGAACAAAAGCTTTAAGTGACCCATAACTTCAAGTATACAATTAAATGCTCTATGTTAAACAATAATTAATTTAGTTGTAATATTAAACATCCAAAGCCACACTCATTTTCATGCAAAGAGAAAACTAGTGGAACTAACCATACCATACTTTAAACCCATTTGCACTGTGTAGCAACTGTCAAGACATCTGGTTCTCATGTCACCCTTCTACCCTTCTTTGCAAACAGAAAAGTTTTAGGCTTCAATTTAAAAGATTTGAGAGTTGGAGCAGACTTCAGGTCTTCAAGAAGTTTGGGCAGTAAGACAACAAAACAATGAGATCTGCAATGATGTTTTCAAATGTCTTGTTCATATTGAGTAGCATTTTACTTTTAATCGTAATTTATTAGCACCTTTATTATTTGGTTACTTCAGAAGAAATGTTGGCACATCCAGTCAGTGTTTTTTTTTTCCAATGTGCTTACTTGCTGTTTGAATGGGATCATAGTCACTTGGTGATATCCTCATGTAAATCTGTGTAATAATTATGGTAAAATAATTTGTGTTTTCCATAATCTGAGCTATTGGTAGCCTGTCGGGACACATGGAGTGGGGACCCAAATGCAGACGCAGGCAGTGGTGAGATGAAAAGTATCTTTAATGGCGGCTACTTACAGAAAACACAGAGTCCAGCAATGAGCAAACGGTGACATCGACACGAGGGTATGGGTAACACGAGGAACACAGGAAGGATCACAAAGAAAAACTTGCACCAAAACATAACAAGGGAGCGCAGAGAAAACATACGATGGACCGACGCAGAACAAAGGGAACAACCAGACTAAATAGACACAGGGGAACGATGAGAACAGAAACAGGTGAGTAACAAGACACAGGTGCAACACATGAGGCTGATTAACAGGCAGACACAGACAGGAACAAGAGGATGAAACAAACATACTTTCAAAATAAAACAGGAAACACAGAAAACCCTGCCAGATCATGACAGTAGCCTGTAGATTTTGAACAGAAGATGCCCATCCATAAAACCTTGGGGAACTCCACATTATTTGTGTTCACTCAGATGTGTAATTCCACAAGGTATTACACATCTGAGTATCCTGCTAACAGAATTTTAGTGCTGTGGTGTGGTTTAAATGTAGACTAGAAAATATTATTAAATTTTATTTTAGGGGCCAAGAAGAGGTTGTTTCACCAATTGTTGGTAAATGCAGCGGAGCAGTGATCCTAAAGATACAGATAAACAAGACACATTTCTTGCAAGGTACTTTGATAGCTTTGTTCAAACTGGGGTACATGTGGGTATGTTGTAGGCAGTTGTAATAACCATTGTATTGCCCTAAATCTAGGTCAGACCTGCATTTACAAATGTAGAAATCCACACTGTTTCAACTCATTTAAATGGTGCCATGATCATGGAGTTGCAAGTCATTTTTGTGGTGACACTGGGTTCCACTTCAACTTTGACAAATGAGTTGGAACTTAGATTAGACTCAATGCAAGATGTGGCACAGACAGAGCCATTAATTCCACGTGCTCAGGGATATGTCCATCCCAGACATAAACAATCTGTCTAAGTGTGTGTACAGGTTTTTTGCTTGAAACCATGTTTCTACTTCTTTGTTTCATTTCTTTCCACTATAGTCTGGTTAACAAAGTTGAAGGAGCCATTATGTCTGTTTATTTATGTCAGTTTGTAGTCCACATCAAGTTCACCACGGGTGGCAGTATAGATCAGGGTGGTGAAAAAAGTCTATATAGGCACAGTTGTACACAGCTGCTAATCATGCATGGGTGACGGGGAGAGCTCACGGTTTTCACTGCTGCACACTGCACGCTGCACGCTGCACGCTGCACACTGCACACATCACGCTGCACGCTGCACTTGAAAAAAAAGCTATTTAATTATCTCATATTCACTGTTTGTTTGCAATGTTTGGATACCTGTAAATCTTCATTAAATGGGAATCTCCCTCGACTGTAAGCACAACCTGGTAGAGTGTGAAAGACAAGTTGTCCCGCACCCAGCCAAGTGACTAATTGCTGGTTAAGATAGTCGCTACAGAAGTTCTGCCCACTAGTTGATGCCTTCACCGTGTTAGCTTTCTGGAAACACATTTTTCAGCATGACATTTAAAGGAATTAATGATATCTTATATTGGTTTATTCTTTCTTCACCATGAGCTTCTGTGTCTGTATTCTCTGTTTTCCTCTATTCACTCTGTATTCTTTGCGCTTATCAGTTTTCCTTGAAAACTTTCTTCCTACTTCCTGCCTGCTCTTGGGATTCAGCATTCAGTCATCCTTCCTCTCTAGTCATTTCAAGGACTGGCAACCAAGGCAGCATCTCCTTTATACTGCCTTAAAGAAGTTATTTAACAGTTTGGAAAAGAGAAAATTAACACAACACTCACGTCTGTGCATTCTGTTCACTACAGCCGAGATAAGCATAGCTTACTGTAAGGACTGGAAGCAAGGGAAAACAGCTAGCATGACTCTATCCAAAGTAAAAAAATACCTCTCTTTTGTTTAATTTGTGTTTAAACAGAAATATGATATATGATGATCAGTAACTCCCCCTAAAATCCACAAACTCTCACTATCTCACAGATTACTTTTGTGTACGTATAAATAAACTAGATACCATTTGTTAATAATGAGCTTTGGAAGTACTGGTAGGCATATTTTTTAACTTTGACAGCTGTTTCTCCCCTGTTCCAGGTGTTAATGCTATGATTAAGACACCTCTCTCCTGGCTCTAGATTCATATTTAAAGCAATAGCTTGATATTTTGGGAAATAAATATTTTAATGCCCCAAATTAGGTGAGAAGATTGATACCACTTCTTATGTCTCTGTGGCTCCTGGCTGTAGCGGCATAAATGGTATCAAATTAGGAGGTTACAAAAGCCACCAATCAGCACCTCTAAAGCTCACTAATCAACACATTGCATCCTGTTTTTTCCATACAAAAATAAAAGAGTAATGTGTTTTACTGAGTGTTACATTGTGTGCTGGATGGTTTCATGGCTAGGAGCAGTGGCTTCCTGAAGTCTTCACTTGTTGCCTGGGAACCTAATGGAGACGACAAGATTCCAGAAAACATTTGTTGGTGTTAGAGGTGCTGGTATACTTTTTTCTTTTTAACCTTTGGACGTAGCCAGGCTAGCTGTTTCTCTGTTTCCTGTCTTTATGGTAAGCTAAGCTACCCGTTTTCTGGCCAGAGCTTCATATTTAACATACTGATAGTGATTTCGATCTCCCTTCCCTAAGCTTGAAAGTTGCCATTGCCAGCCTACAGACGGAGAGTTTTTGTAATGTGCATGGAAGTTCTGAATCTTCAACATCTTCTATTTCCTGCAATCATTTCCTATCTTTGTTTTTTCATAGCTAAGGCAGATAATTAGTACTATTATTAGTAGAAGAGGACCAAGAAAGGCATACAAGGCCAAAAGGAAAGTAAAGAAAAGGAAAAAAAGATAGAGCTTTTCATTACTGGTAAACTGCAACATATGGCAGGGGGGCTGTTGCTGTGATATGTCTCAGTAAGTGAAAAGCCAGAGAAAATAAAAAACATGGAGGTGTCTCATCCACTATTAGATTATTAAATCGCTTCAGTGGTTCTTTGGAGGTTAGTAGTTTAAAAAAATAAACAGATTAGGGGAGGTCTGGCACCCACATCTCCTGGATCTAATTGCCACTCAGGGTGCTCAAACATGGTTAATGTAGCCTCCCCTAAGAATCTCTAAATGCATCTTTCATTTGGTGTAATGAATGTCTCGGAATTTAAAGAGGAAACGCACACACACACACGTATGCAGATGTATTAACCACAGAAACTTAACATATACAACATAATTCCTGCTTCTTATGTCACTGGAGGGTTCGTATCTAAAGCTTAACCCACCATGGACATTCTCTATTCAGTGGTCCAGCCTCACCTCCTGCTAATATACTGTTTGTAAATAAAAATGAATGAGAAAGGAGTGTGTGGGTCCAGCCACTGTTTTTCCAGTCGATAACAATACTGTTATTAACAGACCTTTCTTGAAGTTGAGATGATGTTGAAGGTTGCACACTGAGGGATTTCAAGGAGAAAAATTACATTATTAGTGTGTCAATAGTATGAAAACAAAATGAAGAAGAATTTGAGTGAAGTTCAGCTAAAAGAAATATCCCAGTAAGGGTTAGCAATGAATCAAGTATCTCTATAGTCACTGTGAGGAAAGCAATTATGAAGAAAACACTCAATCAATAAAAGAGATTTAGCATCAAAGGTTATAAGTGAATGTCATCCTTTTGTCATCCTGAGTTTCGGTATCATGCAAGCCACCAGGAAATTATTTTCTTGGTATTTTCTGTCCCAGTGTGACATTTGTGTATCTCCAAAGGACTTTTTTGTTGGAGGAGATAATTCTGCGTATTCAGACTGAAAGACAACCTCAGGCTATGATAGCAATGCTAAAGATATGTATGTGTGAACTGCATTCAGTTAGAAAATAGAGCGCGTTTTCTTGCTATAATGTTTGCACTGTGTCAAACAGGTCATCCTCGGCTAAATATATCTAGTATAAAGAGCACAAACATAGGACAATGAAGGAAATGAAGAGGATGAAAGAGCAGAACAAAGCATGATATACTGAGCTTCTGAATGAAATCAGTGTTCTGGATTGATATAGAACAAGCAAGCAAAAAACATATAAACAAGCAAAAAGAGAACAAAATCAGAGTCTCTCAAATGTGGTTCTACTACTTTCAATAAAAAAGTTTGAATTGAAGAATTGTGCAAAATAAAATAGAACTGTATTTGTGCAGACTTATATATCCTTATCATATCCTTGTATGTTTGTGCCTATTAGAACCTCTTTTTCTGCATGTGGGAGATTAAAGCAGTCTGTTTGGCAGATGTGGAGGTAAAAAAAAAGCCAAATGCAATCAAGTAAATTGCCTCGGAGACATTACTTTAAACTGCCATTTTGTTGGATAATTAGTTCATAGTGTTAAATGCTGAAAACAAGCTATTTCTTTTATATATATAACCTCCCTTTAATTTAAGGGCTGACAGTACCAGCAGGCAATAATCTGGTATATTCATATTGCAGGTGAGTGAAGCTATTACAACATGTTTATAATTGGTTCTCATTGTTCCACCATGCAAAGGGTGAGCAGGTCTGGCATATTGTGTATTTAGATAAGGAACAGAGGCTATAGTAAAGTTTCACTGTCTTGGTAACTCTGGGGGTGGGATATTTCCTTTCACTGTTGACCATGCACAGACTCATTAGGAAGTTGCAGCAAATCAAAACATGACAGAAACACTGGGTATGTAAAGTGTTCTACTGAGAAAGAACAAAACCCTGAGGCTCTCGTGTTTGTAAAGGGGCACTTCACCTGTTTTACACATGTTTCAAAGATGGTTTACTAGTCACGAGGAATGCTACCCAGCCTGTGAAAGTGGGTACAAAATGTCCTCTGTAGCCGTTAGGATCTTTGTCAAGTCTGACACCATGGTTACCATGAAGATAGGGTTGAATGGAAAGATGCGATAATATTAAAATGTTTTACTCAAACTTTATGATATTTAATCAATACTTTTCTATAAGAAGAAGTTTAGGTAGTCTGGGTCATATTTTAGGTTTAATCCTTTCTTAAAAATATGCTGGTTGACCAGGTATAATGAAGGAAATGTAACCTTGACTCAACCTGAAATGAATGAATGATTCCCACTTAATGCTTTCAAGTTAATGTCATTTTTTCATCTAATTAAAATCATTTTACAAGAGATGGGAAAGCTAATTAGAATGCAATAGGACAAAACATAAGAGTGCAGTATTGTATTTTCACTTCACCATGCTTGGTTAATTCTGGCCTGCTCATCAAGAACAAGTTGTTAAGTGTCCTGATTGTGGATAAGAGCCAATGTTTCTGCCACCAGTGCTTAGAATAATGGCCAATCCTCACTTGTGCTTTAACATCAGAAGCATGTCACCAATCAATCAGAGTCTAATCACATTCACTGTTGATGAAAGAAAGAGAATGTGGTGCTGGCCTTTTTAACTGTTAATAAATTATTGTATAACAACAATGGAATTGTAGTGACTGTGAAGTCTTTTTTAGAACACAACGTAAAACAGTAAAAATGCAGAAACCTATTAAATGAGACTTATCCATGTCCATGAGTCTGCTGCTCCATGGAATACTGGCAGATTATTCTACAATATAAACTTTGGTCAAACTCTAACATTAATATTGTTAAACTATACCGCTGGTTTCAACATAAACATGTGTCTATCATTACAAATTCCCACTTGAACATATGTATTACCATGCAATTGTTGAGTTTTTGACTTTATCCATCAAAAAGACACAAAAAAACCCTCTATCAAAATATCTTTTGTTTCTCTTGCCGCTCCTCATATTTGTCAATATACTGTAGGTTGAAAGTCACGACTAAATTCTTCTAAGATGGAGCTCCTCAGACAGAATCTTTTCAACATGGAGGAAGCTCTGCGCTCTTGGCTGCTGCTTCTTTCAACCCACTGTGAGGGAGATGGCTGAAAATTGCTGGCAGTAGCTGCATGTCGTGTCCCCACTGTCAGATCTGAACGGGGGGTTCCTCTCTCTCTCCTTCTCTCCTCTCTCACTTCCTCTCCCTCTCCTCTCTTTCTCCTTCTCTCCCTCCCTCTCTCCTCTCTCACTCCCCCTTTCTTTCTCCCTCTCTCTCTTCCTCCCTCTCTTTCACGTCTCTCGTTCCCTCTCCCTCTCTCTCCTTCTCTCCTCTCTCATCCCCTCTTCCTCTCTTCTCTCGCTCCCTCTGCCTCTCTCTCCTTCTCTCCTTCTCTCCTCTCTCCCTCTCTCTCTCACAGCTCAGCATCTCCACTCTCACGATGCGTAAATCCACTGGTCTGATGCTCCTCAGAGGCATCATCCAGTCTATCTGAGCCACTTTTGGGGAGGATTTGAGTCACAGCTCCTGTGAGAGGTGAGTCATTCTTTGTCTCTGTCTCTTATTTTTACGTTATTTTTTGTCAAAACTGTTATTATAGAATAGCTGGTATTACATTGGCTAGACTTGAGGTGTGCGTTTGTGTGATTTTATGATCACATCATAATACTTTATTATTGATTATTGATTATTATATTTTATCCTCTTATGTGTCACTGTGATATTTGTATGAAAACTTAATTTTTGTCTGTCAGACTAAGTACAGAGTTTGCATTAAATTTACAGTTACAGGTTGCTGCTGCAGACTTTTTCATGGATGATATTTTCTGCATCTGGTTGACCTAATAGTATTATAATCATATAATAATTATATTAATTTGACTATAAAATGATACATATCCAAATCAACTGTTAAGGGATAAACTAAATCTCATGGGCAACCACCTGTTGTTTCCTCACCATCATTATCAACACTGTCTATGAAAGGAGAGTTCACATTAGGTATAAAACAGTTTTCATAGCTTTTGTCTTTGGACTGTGCACCATGTGTATTCAAACAAAAAACGGCCAGAATATTTATCTTAATACATCATCTTTCAAGCAACTTTGTCAACAGCACAGTCCAAATGTTCGTTGAGAAATAAAGTGACCATGGTAATATGCATTCATGCTATTTGCTGTGTCTATGATTTAATGTGAAATGTGCAGGATTGATTTCACAGTACAGATAGAGGTGCAATAAGACAGAGACTCCCTTTGAGCTGCTCTGCTATTTCCTATGGAAACACAAACACAGAGAGGTTTCATGGCATCCTGCCAGATGTGCATTTGATTTAGCTGAAGTTACTACAGCCATGGCTTAATCAGAATAACAGTAGTTAATCATCCAATGTAAGGTGGAGAAATACTGTAAATATATTTCAGCACAAAGCTGCCTGGTAGCTGGTGGCAGTTAAAGTGTGTCACACTGTGTGGCACAATGAGCAAATGAGTAACACTCAGTGAAAGCTGAGCGACCACTTATTTATTAGTATTAAGAAATCATAATAGATGCCTCCCCCATTGTGCAAGAAATGCTCTGTGTGTTCCGTCTAATGTCACTGAAAATGACATTAGACGACACTGAAAATACAATTTTCTCACAAAGATTAGTCTCCACAGTGGCAAAGCAACAGCAGTGAACATCACTCAGTGTGAGACAAGGAGCTGCCCTTTTACTGGGTGACCTGAATCCAGATCCTGATAAACACATCTCCTTCTGAGCGCCTACAAATACAAGTTCTTTTCTGTTCTATTTTTTGGTTCGCATAATGACAAGTTTACGTCATGCCCTCTGTATATTTCTATCTAACATCTGAAGCGGGAGAGATGTGTGGCAAGCCACTTAAATAAAGCACATGTAAAAAGTGACTCAATAGGCTCGGCTGGCTTTAACAGAACATAATTGGAAAACAGCTGCACAATATAACATGCATGTTGCACACAGAAAGGCATCGGTTCTCAACCCTAGCAGGAGTGGGTGATATGATAATATACATTGGGAATCAATTTAAATTAATCAACTGACAAAGTTATGTATGTTTATACCGAGGTAACTCTCCCTCTATCTCTGTGCATGAGGCCATTTTGGGCAATGGTGAAAATCAATGAGCAGGGCTGCCATCAGTTTGATGAAGTACCTTATTTATAAAATATTTTATCTAGTGGTAGTAGTTTCAATTTCCACATCAATATATATAAGATAGCATAAATTGTATTCATACTGTGCACTCGATACCACAGATTGTGATTTGGAACAGCAGTCTATATGAAACAGAATTGTTCCTGTAAAATACCTCTATGACTTTAAACTGCACTATGTCCAACAGCTTGTCTTTCAGTGTCCCATGCTTGTCAGAAGGAAAACATTTCTGTTTCTTTCTGTTTACCGTACTTTCCGGACTATTGAGTATATACCTGTATATAAGCTGCACCCAAAATGACTTTTGAATTTATTGTGAGTGCGTTTTATTTACGGTGACTTGAACGGTTTCATTGGTCCACTGTGACCTGTTCGGTAATTTAATTGGTCTGGTGTGACGAGCCTAAATGTATGGGCTGCGTGATGGCGTGTGAAGAAAGTAGCGGCTTATAGTCTGTAAATTACAGTAAATCTACTGTTGATTATCACAGACATGCTACACATCCTAACAGTATCAAAGGTTTTATTCAAATTTTTCAGTGAAATATTGCCAACTGTGTTGCTAATTTAAATAATCTTCCAAGCGAATCTGTTGGTGGCAACCTTCAGCAGCTGATTAGCATTAGACTTTGCTGCAACCACAAGCCAAGAAAGACTTCATCATGCCTTGAATGGTGATAATGCTGTTATTTTCGGAGGACAACTGGGACAAAAAGAAAAGGCAATTTAACACTATGTTTGTGATAGTGTAGCCATGGCAACCTTCAAAGAATTGCTCATGACCATGGTGTTTTGCTTCTGTTCATGTCATTATCATTGGAGTCAGTCGCATCATGAGATCAGCTGCAGATTGAGATGTGATTGTGGTGCTCAGTTAGTTGTGGTGGATCAGCCTCCGCTGGGCTGGTGCTGTCCACGCAGATCAGAGCGAGAGAAGGCTCAGCAGGAGCAGCTCTCTGCTTTACTGTGAGCTTTCAAATCCTGACAGACGAAGCCATTCTACATGACTGTCCTTTTCAATTTGTTCATACTGGTAAAATGTCAGATAAACTAATCTACAATTATACAGGTTTATATCTGTTGTATATGGAGCTCTTTAACTGACCAAATGTAGTAAAAAACTAGAAATAATTAAAAATATTATTGGATACATCAGTAAATAATACCATTGCTTAAATAAGTAAAACTGAGAGTAAAAACCAATATAAGGATTTATGCTTACTCACTCTCATGCTACACTTTTTTCCCCTTTTAGCACAATCAGTTGATAGAATAAATTAAAACCTGTATGTGTTTAAAATCAATGGAACAATCAAGAGGATGGTGTCGCTAGATAGCACACCTGAAAATATGAATAGCTTAGAACGTGGCGCACCAGCCTTTTGAGCTAGTTACCAAGCTGAAGGTAACTTCCTTCACCAAATTAAACCAGGTAGTACAATTACTTAAAGCAATGTTAATCAACCATATACTACATAATGGTGTAGCATCACTGTATAAACTATTGTAACAGTACCAAAAGCAAGTTCGCTAACAAAGTTACAAGCTCACCCTTTACAGAAGTTTGCAACCATGTGCCTCTATCTTCATAGCATTCATTTAAATCCTGTCTCTTAGTCTTCATACTAAGAGTCAATGGAAATAGGACAAAAAAGGTCTAAATTAGCAAACTTTTCTAGCATTAGCTTGCTGGCTAAAGTGCTTTAGCTGCTGTAACAGGAGTGTGTACAGTGATGCTACAGCAGTATGTGGATGATTAACTTAACGTGTACTGGCTGGTGTAGTTTTATGACAAATTTTTGCTTCCGTGTGGTAGCTATCTGAAAATACTGGTGCTCAGCGTTTATGCACACAATCAGTGGTTGCACTGGCCGTACATGGTCATGCCCATCTCCTGGAAATGTGATGAGGAAAATAATAAATGTTGGGGAAAACAGGAAATACATACTGTTTAAATGTATTCATATCAAAAGATTGGTGGATAAGGAAATCAAAAAAAAGCTTTTTGTTTTTGCTTTACTAACTGATTGGACTTTAAAGAATATTATTTTACACTCCAGTTATATTTTTGATTTGTCTGATAATATTTATGTCATGATATAACAATATTGTAAGAAGGAGCACTTAGAATATGAAACAGGGGTTCACCAACAAGACCCTGATAACTGATGATCACATGATAACTGCTAGATGATTAATACATTGTAATTCACACGGGCTTAATATTCACATCATAAATTGATTATAATAGGTAAACTACAACACATTACTGACCATGATCAGTATGATCATATCATTGGCGTATTTGTTTAATAGCCAGATTTATCTCCAAATTCGGCTATACAAGTCTGTTTGTTGGGTAAATACACAGCAGTTACTGTACGTCCTTTCCTTTCATACACTGCAATGTGGTATATGTGCAAAAGGTGCAGCCTCACAGGTTGTTATTTTGGTGTGATTAACATTTCCATGTGATTAGATTTAATGACATCCGTTGCACTGTGCATAATTTATTTTGTCCTGTTCTCTGAATGAATAATGAATAATGTAAAAAATATCTAAAGGTACACAAACTTCCACTTGATAGAAGACTGATTTAATTTTCCCACGTGAAAATTTAAATAAACTTCAAATTCCAAAATATGCAGAGAATTTTAATATCCGTTTGTGTATTCTATTTTATCCCACAATGTGAGCCTTTCCATTCATAGTAACATAAAGTGTGCATGTGTGGGCCGAGAGAGTGTTTATATAAGCTCTTACATCCAAATAAACTTAATTTGGTCTTAGATTGACAAACTAAAACCGTGTCCACATGTTCTTTTTAGAAACACTGTGGGTAGTGTGCATCTATGGCAGGATTTTAAAATCATAGACTTCAAAGAAGCTTCAAGATGTCTCTCTTGATGTTGTGATCATGGCAGTGAGGGTCTTGCTTTGTTTTGTGACAGTGGCACAAAATACCAGTCAATAATCTCTCTCAATAAACTCCCTGGGACTCTCACCACAAGGGAGGAGGACAGGAGAGAGAGAGACAGGCAGGGAGCAGCTGAATTCACAAGGGAGGTGTGTTAAAAGTCACGGCTTGATTTCGTCTTGAACACTAGAAATTGCGACTGAAGTAAAGCACCGACCGGATGGTTAGGTACAGAATTGTGCACTGATCATAACTAAGAACATTCAGTAAAATGACTGAATGTTGTGCCCTCGTCTCTTAAATCACATCTTAAAGAGCAGTAGAAAACTGTTTGGATATCTGCATGTAAAAACACCACAGCAGAGAGAACAGGTGGCTACAACCTGCACATGAGATGAATGTAGAAGTACTTTCACAATGTGTTTTTGTTTTTTAAACAGGTTTTTTAAATTATTATTAAAGAGTCATTCTAGGATGTGGCTGTTGACTACTCACCTAATATAAAATGCCTGCTGCTAGATTTTTAAGTAGTTTGAGGTTTCCATTAAAGCTGAGAGCTCTTTTTATGCAGCGTGATGCAACATTTGAAACAAAAAAACATACATTGATTTGCCAAAGATGTTTTCTTGTGGAACCTTGATCCTGAAATTCATTGCTGTGGAATACAATTTTAGAATTAAGAGACTTTCTGTGACAGTGGGTTTGTCTTGGATACATGTTATAAATATATAGTTAATTATAATGGGACTGGATCAGGCTTCTCAAAAACTAACATATGATGACAAAGTCATGTAAGTCAGCACCATTTTCGAGCAAGTGTCGTAGCTCAACTCTTGTCGAATGAACGCGCTGCACCGTGGACAGGGGATATGGAATCTGGCAGGGGGACTTAACTTGGCATGACACCTGCATCCACAATGGCATCACACAACTGGCGAAATATCTCCCGAGCAGTGGTCTGGCAGTGCATTGGAATCACTGTGAGCAACTCCTCCATAACTTCAAAATTGTCCTCAACACCACGGACATATATTGCGAGCTGCGCAGTGTCAGTAACGTCTGTGCTCTCATCAAGAGCGACTGAGTATACATGAAAATGTTTAGCTTTCTCACACAGTTGATCATAAATGTTACCCGACAGGTCAGAAATGCGCTCTGCCACTGTGTTGGCTGAAAGGCTGATGTTGCTAAACTGACCCTTCTTTTCCAGACAGACAATACTTGCAGCCTATAACATGCACTTGTTGATGGACTCGCCGTCTTTGAATGGCTTTCCTGCTTTAGCAATCATCTCACTCACCACGTAGCTAGCTTCGACTGCTGCATCACTCTTTGTTTCTTTCTTGAAAAAATCTTGTTGCCTCAGTAGACATGTTTTAAGTTTGGCGATCTGGGCCTCTCGCTCATCTCCCTGGTATTTTGCATGATCCTCAGCATGTCTCGTTAAATAATGCATCTGATGTTGTACTCCTTGTGCACCGCAAATTTCTCGGTGCATATAAGTGGGAATGCCCCTGTGCTCATCGCCAACTTTTCTCTTCACAGCAG